>JASDQU010318581.1:0-13229 GCA_032191745.1 Picea mariana
CAATAATGAGTTTTCTGGAAGAGATGAAAATAAATTTTTCTCAGGAGAAAGTTCTTATGAAGAGCCTGAGTACACCATCATCAATACATCATCATGATGACCAAAATCATGGGTAACACCAGGTTTAAACCATCCAAGGAATTCCATTAGGAATTGGATGAAGAATTGCATGTCCTACAAGATTTCCACCTAAGACAGGTGAATTTCTTCAGAGCCTAAGGTTCCTCAACCTACACATGGATTTCCCAATTACCAGGGTACTCTTGTCCCTTCCCAAATGGATATTTTATCCATATCTTGCAAACCGTCCTCTCAATATACAAGATCCCCAGGGATACAAACCACTCATACTTGTCTATTTTCATGATTAAATAAGTTAAACGATGACAACTGAAATCATATCCCCTTTTACTCAGGAATTTAACTCATCATTTCCAAGAATTCACATTTCCCATTTAAATTATACAAGAATATATTTACATCATTAACATAGACATAAAACAAACCAGTTCAAATACTTATCTGTTCAAGGAAAATGTTAACAACCAACTGACTAATAGAGGATGCCTTTCCTCCCAAACATAGGCCATACTGTAGAGTTCCTTCCTAGAGTATGCCGCCCCAATTCCAAGACATGATATGAAAATGGAATGATTTAGCTGGTCTTCAAGTTCAGATGATCAATGAAGGTTACTCTCCTTCCTCCTCTGACAACAACAAAAGTTTCCCCCTTCCCAATGAGCTCAGGGATTCCATAGGTTTATCATGTATTTTATCAATTGGATTTCCTCTACACAAAGGAGGCCCTTATTTGCTATACATTCCCTTGGTGACAACCCCTTTCCAGTGCCAATTTCTATCCAATAAATACCAAGTTGAAACCCTTTATCACTCCAATCCGGATTCGTGTCTTCTCTATTTTAGGGTGATCATCATTAAATTAGATGAACTTCCTATTTTCTTCAAGGAAATCTCTCCACTTTCTTCTTCTCTTCAATTTGTTCCAATGAACTTCTTTGTTCGCTACACCCTTAGCCTATGATCTAGTCGCTCCCTCACTCTTCCTCTGAGTATTCTCCTCTATGTACTATGTGTGTCTTGCACACCCATCTTCCTTCTCTTGGTGATGTTTTTCACCTTTGGCCTCTTCCTCTGCCAATCCTTGGGACTCCTATGGATTTTTTCTAAAGAAACCTCTAGTTAGGGATCCAAATTTTGAAGGGGAAATCCAAGGGGTGTACTATTGTCATATTTTCAGTTGACACTTGCCTTTTCAAGAGATAATATCTGTCAGCAGTATTAACTGCCTCAATCACCGATCCTGTCACGTGGCTCCTTATAGGTTGAAGTACACTGAAAAGTATGTTTTTATGTTTACAAGTATAAGATGACTTGCTAAGAAAGCTTCCTATTTTCTTCACTTAAAACATATCAGCTCCACCTCATCAGTCCACTTCATCAATTCCACTTGTGATATTATGGCTAGTAATTTCAAGGATTTTCCCTCTCAGTCAACTAACTGGTTTTTTCATTAATCAAAACATAGTTATATGCTTCATAATCACATCATATGAAGTCATAAGCATAATTAAAGTTATGGGGGAAAACATGGTGTTACATCCAACAAGAAAATTGTGTTTCAAGACAACAAGCCAAACGTTTTTATAATTCCATTAACATAATTATAGCTTGAAGCCAACAAAAATAATTAACATATCCATAAATCCATCTACATATTATAGATTCCAACTAAAAATACATAAACAAAAACAATGCATAACAATGATGTTGTATTGAGTTCGTCCCAACTATCAATTGATGCCATGACCAAACTTTTCTTTTGCCATACATAAAGGTATACTTCAATAAAATCAAATCAAGATTTGTATAACCTACAATAGGTTTAAAAATTCAATTGTTGCATCATTGTAAATGCAATATTTCCAATAAGAGTTCATGGTTTCAAGCGAGTAATTCATAGCCAACATTTCAGTAAGTTTTTTAACAATTTTATGGCTTTTTTCCCACAAATCCATAACCAATAATTTTAAAATATCTATCCACAAGATGATGCCCACAAACCTGTAAGTTTTAAACCTATGAAGTAAAGAAATTCATGTAGATTCTTAAGAAAAGCATAAATTAATCAATGGCTCATACACATAGTACACAAAGATTTACACTAGAAACCCTTAAATGGGAGAAAACAATCCTTCCTTGGTGTCACAACTCTCAACTCTTCATTGTATTAATTTCACCATTCACAATAAATATATACAATATTTTAGGTATTCCACAACTACCAAAACCCTAATTCCTTAATCCAAGATTAATTTAGAAAACCACTAAAAATGGCAAGAAACCACTGATTTTTTTTTTTGGGTTCTACCCCAAATGCTGTCGGCTCTGGGATAGCACCCGAAGTCGAAGGCCAAGGGGGACAAGCCTAACCTCCCCCCCCCCAACACATGCAAATAATATAACACATACCAACATTATCCTACGTGTTGTTTTCTTTGCATGCACGTGCCCACATGATTACATAGTCAACAATCCAGGACAACAATTCCCATTATTTCTCTACACCAAGAGAAGTTCTTAGTGCTCACAAATTTTGTCGGTGAATCTGTAACAATCTTCAAAGTTTCAACCTTCTCCAACAACACCTTCTTGTCTTTAACCATGTCTCTCAAAAAGTGATACTGAACATCAATATGCTTTTTCTTTGAATGATAAGCTAGGTTCTTTTCTAGGAAGATTACACTCTGACTATCACAATCTAAACTTACTGCTTGTTTTACCAACCCAATACTTGAAAAAAATCTCTATAACCATATTGATTCCTTGCATGCATGAGTGGCTGCCATGTATTTAGGTTATGTAGTTGAGAGTGCCACTACAACTTGTATTTTTCTCATTCAACTAATTTCTCCTCCAAATAGATTAAATACATACCCACTTGTTGATCTACTACAATCTAGATGTCCATCCTAGTCTGAATCAACAAACCCATGTATGCCCAACACTCTGTTTGATCCTGGTCTTCCTTGGTAGCACAATCTATAAATATAAGTGCCACACAAATACCTGAAAGCCCTCTTTATTGTTGTCTGATGTTCCTTCCCTGGTTTTTACATATACCTACTCAAAACTCCCATTGGATGTGCAATGTCTGATCTAGTACAAACCATTGGATAAATCAAAATACCAACCACACTAGAATATGGAACATGGGACATGTCCTCTTCCTCTTCTTGTGTCTTGGGACATTGATCTATAGATAACTTTACACCTCCAAGAATAGGAACCATGATTGGTTTACATTTCTACATATTAAATCTCTACAATATTGTCTCAACATATTTTCTCTGATTCAACTAGAGTTTTCTATTTGCACGATCTATTTTAATCTCCATTCCTAGAATGAATTTAGTAGCACCTATATCCTTCATGTTGAATGTGGAGGATAGCTGTGATTTCACCTCCTTGATAACATTCATGTTATTACCTACCAAAAACATGTCATCGACACACAACACTACATCAATGAAGTGCTTACCAACCTTCTTGGAATATACAAAGTGATAAACCTTGATTATTACAAATACCGATCCAAGGATGTATGTGTCAAACTTTTGGTACCACATCCTAGGTGATTGCTTCAGAACATATAATGACTTCTTTAGCTTTCAAACTAGCTCTTCCTTTCCCTTCACTGCAAATCCTCCGTGTTGCTTCATGTAGATTTCTTCTTTCAGATCCCCATGTAGGAATGTTGTCTTCACATCCATCTATTCTACTTCAAAATACAAATTAGTAGCTACAAATAAAACAAATATAATAGAAGTTAACTTGGAAATATGAGAAAATTTTTCACCAAAGTCGATTCCCTCTACTTGGGAATAACCTTTTTCTACTAACTGAGATTTGTATCTCTCCACTTTACCTTCTACATTCAACTTATTCTTAAACACCCATTTGTTGCCAATGGCCTTTCTTCCAGTTGGAAACTCAACTATATCCCATGCCTCATTCTTATCCAAGGCATCCATTAGAGGAGATCTGGTGGATCTAGATATATAAAATATATGTTTATTACATATTATTCCAGTCTGTCTCACAACAATGAATGTTCGACCTTATATAGAGATTTTAGTGAAGATATATACCCTTCACAATGGTAAATTACAAATATTAATGATTACATATATTAATTATTAATGAGAATTTAGTTATACTACAAATCATCCCTCCTTCAAATGATTCATCCTTGAAGCATTGTTATTTTGATGGCTAGATTTTTTTGGATTTTTGGATTCTTCATTAGAATCTTCTGAATCTTTTTCATTGCCATTGTCGCCCTCTATTTCACACATATAGAATTGTTTTTCCTTGCATTTGTGTCCTAGCCACTAGTTAGGTGCATGGAATCTAAAACACCAATTTTTGTCATATTCTATGTTAGGTGGTGGAGTCCCTTTATAAGCAGGAGTAAACTTTGAGCTTGGTTCTTTAGAATGAGACCAAGGAGGTCACTAAAAGAACAACAATTTTTCTTCTTCCACCTTGGCTTTTAATCACAATTTATCTACATCCTTGATATCTATTAGTTTAAGTTCATTTCTTATGTATTCCTTCAATCCCAATATGGCAATTTGTAGGAGGTGATCAGTTGATAAATCAATCACACATGTAGCTAACCCATGTAACTCGTTAAAGAATTCATCCACCATGCTTGCCTTTTGTGTCGAGTGAGTTTGGAAAAGATTTCCTTCTCCTTGATGTTCTAAAATATCCTGAAAAAATGCTTCATAAATGTCTCCCATTCCCTTGATTGGGCTTTTGAGTGCCACCATAAGAACCCGTCGCTTGCTTCCTTATCTAAGTGCAATGATGCAAAGTAAATTTTCTCCTCATTGTCACACATCTTATGTAACTCAAAATAAAGTTCAAGTTCATTAATCCACCTTGTGCTTTCCTTTTCATATTCTCCATCAAATCTCAGTACATCAAATCTTAGCTTGTGTGTAAATCTATTAAAGGATCCAAAATTGGATGAATGTTTGTGGGGTGGAAAAAAGGAGTGGTGGGAGTGGAAACTATGGCTATTTAATTCTTTATTCCCATTTTCCAATGATTCAACATGGCCCTTGATCTCATCGTGGTTTTCACCCCACACCTTTAATTCTTGTTCCGCGTCACCAAGTCTAGAGAAATCATCCATCTCATTGATTTTTTTATAAATTTTATCTATATTGTTGAGTTTGTTAGAGATCTCATCCATCAAGTCTTTTAATTCTCTTATATCAACACCATTGATTTCGTTGGAGATCTTCGCCACCAATGTTTTTAATTCATTTAACTCATCATTTAACTCTTTATTGGGTGACATATTGATTGTGTTGGATGATGTGTTGTTTGTGGTACCCAAGGCCTTCCTTGAAGTTTTTGAATTTCTCATGGCTCCCTTTAATAGATTTTTAATGTTACACCTTCAAGGTTAAATGTCTTTACATATTTTAAAGAATATATATTAAAATATATTAGTCGAGGCGCGGTGAATGGTGGGCTTCCTCTTTTGACTTTGGTTTCACTTGCTTGGGTTTCTTTAGTGGCTCATAAAGCTAAAAAAATTATTCCACGTCTATTATTTTTTTTTATTTTTACTTGTATTTTAGTCTTCCTTATTCACACGTTATTGAATTTTATGTGAATATTTACTCCATGTAAAAAAAATAACTTTACTTTTTTCTTTTTCATGTTATTAACTTCTGTGTGAATACTTATAAATCTTATCCTCCACATAAAGAAGAATTTGTATTTCCTTTTTATTTTTGATCCTCCATGCAAAAAATTCCTTACATAGAGAGAGGATGTATGGTGGAATGGAGTGCACCTTTTTTTAAAACTATGAATATGCTAAGATCTTGGATCTGATACGAATTGGAGGAGATCTAGTGGGACTAGATATATACAATATATATTACTTGTATATTATTCCAGTCCATCTTACAACAATGAATGACCAACCTTATATAGATCTTTTAGTGAAGATACAAACCCTTCACAACGGTCAATTACAAATATTAATGATTACATATATTAATTATTAATGAGAATTTAGTTATACTACATCCATCTCTTCAACCATGGACTTGTTCCATAGTTTATTATCCTCTAAATTCACTGCATCGCTGGCAGTTCTGGGATAATCATCAGTAATAGATAAAGAAAAATTAGATGAAAATCAGGTGGACTATGCCTTTCTAGTTTCCTTCTTTCCCTCATCGATCTCCTCAATACTGGAGTATGAGGTTCTTCTTCTTCTTATTCATCTTCTTTCATTGATTCAAATTTTGCATCATCCAACTCAAACTCTATTTTCTCAGGTTCTTCTTTCTTGGGTAGGAATTCATGTTTGGTAACATCTTTAACTTGCCTAAAAACAACATGTTGATTGTAAACAATTTTCTTAGTTTCTAGGTTCCAAAGCTTATAAACTTTCATACCATCTTTTTAACCAATAAAGATACACTTTTCAACTTTATTATCCATATTAATTCTATTTTCCTTTGGAACATGTACATCAACATCACAACCAAACACTTTGATATTTTCAAGAGAGGGTTTCTTACCAGTCCATACTTCATGCAAAGTTTTGATCATCAACGTTGATGAGGGCGATCTATTTACCAGGTAACACGTAGTACCCACTGCCTCTGCCTAGAATTCCTATCCTAACTCGACACCACTAAACATGGTCCTTGTTTTTTCCATCAACGTCCTATTCATCCTTTCTGCAACCATGTTATTTTGAGGTGTGTATGGAGTAGTATTCTTCCTTGATATACCACACTTCTTACAGAAGTCTTCGAATTCATTCCCACAAAATTCTCCACCATTATCTCAATATGTCCTCAACACCTTTATTTTCTTCTTTTTTTTCTTTTCTACCAAAGCCTTTAACTCTTTAAATTTATCAAATACCTTAGATTTCCTCCTAAGAAAATGAATCCATGTGTTCCTTGAGAAATCATATATGAATGAAACATAATACACATATTTACCTAGCGATGGAACATGTACAAGTCTGAACACATCACTGTGTATCAACTCTAAGATCCCCTTTGCTCTTGTAGCACCAGATGAGAATCTTACTCGATTCTATTTAGCATATATGCAATGTTCACATAAATAAAAATATAGGGTGCAATTAGACATACTTTCAACCATACCTTTATCGTCTAGTATTCAAAGGCCCTTTTCTCCAATATGTCCCAGTATTTGATGCAACAACATGGTATTTTTTCTAGGTATAGTATGGTTCCTATCTTCTTTATTTCTATGCTCAGGGACAATAGAACTGTTACACCCATCAATACAAGTGCTTCCTAATAAATTGTACAGAGTTCCACACTAAACTCCCCTCATCAACACCATTTCTCCTCATACCATCTTGCAAGTTCCCTTTCCCAATAAAGTATCCACACATGCATCATCCAACTTACTTACAAATATTAGGCTCCTGGATAGATATGGAATGTGCATAACTCTAGGGATAGTTCTAATCCTTCCATAGTTTAACAACAACTTAAATATTCCACGTCCCATGATTTTGGCTGTCAAGTCATCTCCTAGGGCGACATCACCACCATCATACTTCTCATATTCAAAGAACCACTCCTTGTGAAGATTCATATGAAATGACGCACCTGAGCTGATCAACCATACATCACGATCTACATGTGTACCTGTAGATTCCAGGTAAATATCATCTCCTTCTTTTGTGGATTTTTTCACCTTCGTGGAAGAGGAATAAGTCGATCCCTTTTCTTTATCAACATTCTTAAACTTGTAATCTTTCTTATAATGCCCAACTTTACCACATTTCTATCATTTCCTCAAATATTTTCTTGGGGATTTAGATCTACGTTCATATTTAGATCTCCCCCCCTGAAGACTTATTTTTATTCCTATCTTGGGGACAACCTCTTATAGATAAAGCATCTGTGCTATGACTATCCATTTGTTTCTACCTCATCTTTTCTGATAACAAGGATGAAACTACTTCCTCATACTTCAATGTATATTGAGTGATACTACCAACTGCTACAACCAGATTATCCCTGGAGTTTGGAAAAGAACATAACAAAGTAATACACTTATCTTCTTCTTGTTTTATTTTTACTTGTATTTTAGTGTTCCTTATTCACACGTTATTCACTTTTATGTGAATATTTACTCCATGTAAAAAAAATTACTTTTACTTTTTTCTTTTTCATGTTATTAACTTCTATGTGAATACTTATAAAGCTTATCCTCCACATAAATAAGGATTTGTATTTTCTTTTTAGTTTTAATCCTCCATGAAAAAAATTATTTACATAGAGAGAGGATGTATGTTGGAATGGAGTGCACCTTTTTTTTAAAACTACAAATATGCTAAGATCTTGGATTTGATATGAATTGGAGGAGATCTAGTGGGACTAGATATATAAAACATATATTAATTATATATTATTCTAGTCCGTCTTATAACAATGAATGACAAACCTTATATATAGCTTTTAGTGAAGAGACACACCCTTCACAATGGTCAATTACAAATATCAATGATTACATATATTAATTATTAATGAGAATTTAGTTATACTACATCCATATCTTCAACCATGGCCTTTTCCCATAGTTTATTATCCTCTAAATTCACTACATCACTGACAGTTCTGGGATAATCATCAGTAATAGATAAATCAAAATTAGATGAAAATCAGGTGGACTATGCCTTTCTAGTTTCCTTCTTTCCCTCATTGATCTCCTCAATATTGGAGTATGAGGTTCTTCTTCTTCTTATCCATCTTCTTTAATTGATTCAAATTTTTCATCATCCAACTCAAACTCTATTTTCTCAGGTTCTTCTTTCCTAGGTAGGAATTCATGTTTGGTAACATCTTTAACCTATCTAAAAACAACATGCCAATTGTAAACAATCTTCTTAGTTTCTAGGTTCCAAAGCTTATAACCTTTCATACCATCTTTTTAACCAATAAAGATACACTTTTCAACTTTATTATCCATCTTACTTCTATTTTCCTTTGGAACATGTACATAAGCATCACAACCAAACACTTTGATATTTTCAAGAGAGGGTTTCTTACCAATCCATACCTCATGCATATTTTTGACCATCTACGTTGATGAGGGAGATCTATTTACTAGGTAATACGTAGTACCCACAACCTCTTCCTAGAATTCCTATTCTAACCCGACACCACTAAACATGCTCCTTGTTGTTTCCATCAACGTCTTGTTCATCCTTTTTGCAACCCTGTTCTTTTGAGGTGTGTATAGAGTAGTCTTATGCCTCGATATACCACACTTCTTACATAAGTCTTTGAATTCATTCCCAAAAAATTCTCCACCATTATCTCAATCTATCCTCAACACCTTTATTTTCTTCTTTTTTTGATTTTCTATCAGAGCCTTAAACTCTTTAAATTTATCAAATACCTTAGATTTTGTCCTAAGAAAATAAATCCACGTGTTCCTTGAGAAATCATCTATGAATGAAACATAATACAAAGATTTACCTAGTGATGGAACATGTACAAGTCTGAACACATCACTGTGTATCAACTCTAAGATCCCCTTTGCTCTTGTAGCACCGGATGAGAATCTTACTCGATTCTATTTATCATATATGCAATGTTCAGATAAATCAAAATCTAGGGTGCAATTAGACATACTTTCAACCATACCTTTATCATGTAGTATTCAAAGTCCCTTTTCTCCAATATGTCCCAGTCTTTGATGCAACAACATGGTATTTTTTCTAGGGATAATATGGATCCTATCTTCTTTATTTCTATGCTCGGGGACAATAGAATTGTTACACCCATCAATATAAGTGCTTCCTAATAACTTGTACATATTTCCACACTAAACTCCCCTCATCAACACCATTTCTCCTCATACCATCTTGCAAGTTCCCTTTCCCAATAAAGTATCCACATATGCATCATCCAACTTACTTACAAATATTAGGCTCCTGGATAGAAATGGAATGTGCAGAACTCTAGAGATAGTTCTAATCCTTCCATATTTTAACAACTTAACTCTTCCACGACCCATGATTTTGGTTGTCGATTCATCTCCTAGGAAGACATCACCACCATCATACTTCTCATATTCACAGAACCACTCCTTGTGAAGAGTCATATGAAATGACACACCTGAGTTGATCAACCATACATCGCGATCTGCTTGTGTACCTGTATATTCCAGGTAAACATCATCTCCTTCTTTTATGGATGTTTTCACCTATGTGAAAGAGGAATAAGTAGATCCCTTTTCTTTATCAACATTCTTAGACTTGTAATATTTCTTATAATGCCCAACTTTATCACATTTCTAGCATTTCCTCAAATATTTTCTCGGGGATTTAGATCTACCTTCAAATTTAGATCCCCCCCCTCAAAGACTTATTTTTATTCCTATCTTGGGGACAACCTCTTACAGATAAGGCATTTGTGCTATGACTATCCATTTTTTTCTGCCTCATCTCTTCTGATAATAGGAATGAAACTACTTCCTCATACTTCAATATAGATTGAATGGTACTACCAATTGCTACAACCAAATTATCCATGGAGTCTGGAAAAGAACATAACAAAGTAATACACTTATCTTCTTCTGCAATTGTAATATTAGAAAAGACAAGTTGACTTAGCAGAGTATTGAAGAAATTTATATGCTCTGTCACAAAATCTCCATCTTCCATCCTAAGATGATACAACTTCTTTTGAATAAACAACTTGTTTACTAGGGACTTCGACTAATACAAATTCCTCAAATTTTCCCATAGTTCCTTGGATGTAGATTCTCCTGACACATTCAGTAACACCAAATCTGCCAGGTAGAATCGACTCGTACTCCTTTCTCTTCTATCCAACTTCTCCCAATCTTCTTTCAACATACCAGTAGATTGAGTACTAAGAGTTTTTGTAGTAGTAGATTGTGTAACATTAGATTATGTACTAGTAGGTTGTGTACCATGATCCACAACGATCCATAGTTCTTTGTCTACAAGAAGGTCCTTCATTGTGAGCTTCCATAGCTCAAAGTTTTGATCATTGAACTTCTCAATCTCAATTCTAGTATGGATTTCCATTCTATTTCAACACACAATTCACCAATGCAAATCTCCCACTGAACCTAGGTTGTTCACAAACCCAAAATAAAATTGATCTATCAAGACTGAGCCAAACCATCAACAACAAAGGCGTCCCCTTGAAGCCAAAAACGTGCTCTAATACCACATGTAAGTTTTAAACCCGTGAAGTAAAGTAATACATACATATTCTTAAGAAAAACAAAAATTAATCAGTGGATCATACACATAATACACAAAGATTTACACTGGAAACCCTTAATCGGGAGAAAACCATCCTTCCTTGGTGTTGCACCTCTCAACCCTTCATTATATTAATTTCACCATTCACAATACAATATATACAATATTTAAGGTATTCCGTAGCTACCAAAACCCTAATCCCTTAATCTAGGATTAATTTAAAAAACCACTAAAAATAGCAAAAAATGCTAAAATAACAAAAAAATGTCCAAAAACAAATTTCAGGGAACTTTCCTGAACCCTGGAGCCGAAGACTTTGCCTAAGGTTAGGGGGCCAAGCCTGAGTCCCCCGATTGACGCCTGACACAGGCATACAATGGCATGTGATGGGATCGTTAGACACTATCATCAAATCTCATGCACCCCCCACACACATGCAAAGAATATAACACATACCCAACAAAACTAATAATAAATTGTTAGAAATTTTGTATATCTATCATTAATACTACAATGAACCTATCATTATAAATACAATGTTTTTTTTCTTCAAGAAACAAAGAAGATACAAGGGCTTACATAACCACCCCTAATTACAATTTCACTTTAATAAATAAAAAATATATAATATTCTTAGACAAACCAACCCTCTTAGTATACCTCAAAATTCTACATTGAAATGATACAATCAATGTCATACTTTTTCTAAAACCCCTAGAGACTATATTACCTCACACAGTTTTTAAAAAATTATATATTAAAACTAGTAAGATGGTTGACATAGTTTGTTTATTGTAGCAAGACAATTGTAACAAGGCTACATGGTAGCAAATACCTGCCGAATTCTGAGTACATGAAAACAATGCGGAAGTCTGAAGCCACCTTCGAATAAGGTCTTCAATGTGGTATCGATGAAAGATACAATGATTGCGGATATGGGTTAGCAAGATATGAAAGATACGGTGATTGTGGATATGGGTTAGCAAGATATCCATGTAATTGGTAAAAATTTAAATCCTTATGACTGTATTTGGAGTTGTATATCCATGTAATTGGTAAAAATTTAAACCCTTATGACTGTGTTTGGAGTTGTATATCCATGTAATTGGTAAAAATTTAAACCCTTGTGACTGTATTTGGAACTAGCAATGTAGACAAAATGAAAGTGGTTTTAACTCACCTGGAGAATATGCATGTTACAAAGGGTTTGTTTGTTCCACGATGAAATTCGGACTAATTCACAAATTTTAGGTTAAACCATTATTTAGAGGATTCCGATGATATTTAGTTGGTGAATTTGGTTGAATATATAATTTTTTAAAATTTATGATATAAATTAAAAATAAGTTGTTTAATTTTAGTTAGTCTATGAATTTGGTTGAATATATAAATTTTAAAATTTATTGTTTAAATTAAAGAGTTGTTTAATTTTAGTATGTGAATTTGGTTGAATATATAAATTTTAAAATTTATTATTCAAATTAAAACAAAGTTGTTTAATTTTATAATAATGTTTTTATAAAATTAATTACATAAAAAATTAAAATTGAGGGATTCAAAATTTTAAATTAATTTAAAATTATTATTCCATCGTACGTAACAAAAATTTAGATTAGGATGAAACTCTTTTTATTTTTATTTTTAAAATTCATTTAGCAACCAAAAATGAAAATTCATATTAAAGAAAAACAAATATTAGTTCCAGGGTGAAATCATGAAGGTGGGTTACACTTTTGCTTGTTTTATGACAAAAAAAACTGTATTTTCACAAGTTATTCAACTTCCGACATATAAAAGTATTTTTTTTATTTAGAATTTCACTTTACAGTAAAAACAAAACTTGTGAAGAATTGTGTTAGCTTTCTAATGACTATTT
>JASDQU010318586.1:2923-13229 GCA_032191745.1 Picea mariana
CGTGCCTCGTTGGTCGTGCCTCTCCTCCACGTCGTGCCATGTGTATCTCACTAGCACCCCATTAGGGGGTGTGTCCACTGTTCCAACTTTACGGATACAATGCTGGAGAATGGGGTGATCAGGTTCCAGAGCCGAGTTGCAGAGGAGTTCTGGACCAATCCAAGTAGTTCCCATATTTTCTATCTCGTCTGCAACTTGATTCACCTTCCTCAGGAAATGAGCAGGTATGATTTCCTGATTTAATTTCATAAGGTCTATGACAATCTGTAGCCCATGTGAGAGTCTCCAACTAGGCGATATTCTGTCTGGGTTTGCTCCATTTAGAATTCTGCGGAGCAAATTTATGATGACCTGAGAGTCCCCCTCAACTATTAGCTTGGTGAAATTGTAGTCAATGGCTAATTGCAATCCCCAGATGAGTCCCCAGAGTTCTGCTACATTGTTCATGGAATGACCAAGGTTTCCTGCGTTTATGAGAATGATGTGCCCTTGATGGTTGTGAAAGACTACTCCATATCCTGCTATGCCCGGATAGCCTTTAGAGGCTCCGTCAAAATTGAGTTTAATGAAATCCACTGGAGGGGGAGACCAAAAGGAGGGGTTGCTGAGAGGGGTGGAAGGAGAAGTGGGGGGTAGAGAATGATGAGAAGGAAGAGGCTACCAATGCTGGAGGATTGTGAGTTCGGAAGGAATGTTGTGCAAGTTTTCATCGGTCCACTGCTGAAGGTTGAGAGTTTCCATGATATTGCAGCGGCATTGATTCCAACAATTTTGCCAAGGGAGAGATGCATTTATGAAGATCCTTCTATTCATTTCTTTCCAATTTTTCCAAAGGATGAATCCCTGAAGTAATTGCCAAACACGACTGAGGAGGGGGGAGTGTAAAACCTAGTCCCTCCAGTCTGTGATGGTGTCAATGATACTATCTCTATGGTGATCTAAAGTGCACATGATGAGTGCCATTTGATCCCAAAGTTGAGTCGTGTAAGGGAAAGAGTTGAGGATATGATTCATGGTTTCGGCTACCTCTCCACAAAGCATGCAAATGGAGGGCCCAACAAAACCCCTTTTCGAGAGGTTATCCCAAGATAGTATGCTTGAGTGGGAAACAAGCCAAAGAAAGAGGGTGATTTTTGGGCAGTGTTTAAGACTCTAGATTTTGCACCAGACTTTCCTTGTAGGGATAGGGTCTACCTGAGTTATGATCTGATAATCTTCCTGCGTACTATAGGTTCTCCTTGGCCAATATACCCAACGAATGATATCCTCTCCTATGATTTTAGGAATCTTTCGTTTGGCCATTTCCTCTTGCCAGGGTGCCAGGTCCACATGTTCTTCCAGATTAGTGCGTTCCCTGTCTAGGTGCCAACATCGCCAAGTGTATTCTGGGGAATTGTCCTGACAATAGTTAGCTACTCTTGTCAGGACCGAGAGTGTAGCTTGGGTACAGATGTCCCTTGCCCAATCCTTATTGTCTAAAACTTACCATTTTTTCTAGGAATCTTTCCAGAAGAGAGTTGTTTCCCCATTTATGATTTCCTTAAAGGCATGCCGAGTAACCAACTGTTTGTTCTGCCTGGCTGCTGTCCATATTAAGGAGCCAGGGCTGTCCCCATTCCATCAAATTAGGTTCTTTTCCACCACATTTGGCACATATTTCTTTCTCCAAAGTCTAGCCCAAAGGTCCTTGGGATGCTTGAGCCACCACCACCAAATTTTGGCGCTTAGAACTTTGTTCATCATGAGGGGGCCCCGTAATCCCAAGCCGCCTTGGTCTTTGGGTCAGCATAGTTTGTCCCAGCTGACCAGTGCTATTTTCTTTCCTGAATTGAGGCCTTGCTAGAATAAGTTTCGTTGTAAGTTTTTAATGGTTCTGAGAACAAATCTAGGGGCAGCCAGCACAGAGAAGGTGTAGACAGGAAGGGCTTGAAGGAGAGCTCGGAGAAGAATGAGATGACTGGGAAGATTTAGAACTCGGTAGGTCCAGGAGGAGAGCCTCTTGGTAAAGGAGGATAATATATTTTCCCATGAGGAGTTCCAGAGGGAATTGTCAATCAGGGGAATGCCAAGGTATTTGGATGGAAGGGAGCTTCTGTTGAAACCTAGGATTTCAGAGGTATGAAGATGAATCGGAGGAGGCGTATTAAAGAAAAAAATTTGGGACTTATCCTTGTTGCAGTCCAGCCCTGAGGCGTCTGAGAAGGTTTGGAGAATTGCTAGAAGAGAGTTGGCTTCACGTATAGTTGGGGTGCCCATTAAAAGCATGTCGTCCACAAATTGATTGTGCGAGATAGCAGGGAAATGCCATGCAAGGGTAAGCCTGTCAGAAGGTTTCTTTCAACAACTGCACAGTTGGAATGACCAAGACCTTCGGCCATAATGATGAAGAGGAAAGGGGAGAGAGGATCTCCCTGTCTAATTCCTCTTGAGGGGGAGAAGGGTCGAGAGGGGACACCATTGATAAGAATGGAGAAGAAATCCAAGGAAGTTAGATTTAGAATCCAAGTCACCCAACTTTGATCAAAACCAAAATCTAGGAGCATTGCCTGCATATATTCCCAGCTTATCTTATCAAAGGCTTTAGAGAGATATAATTTGAGGAGCATACCTCGTGTTTTGGTCTTCTGTAGAGAGTGGATCACTTCATGTGCTAGGATGACGTTGTCCATGATTTGTCTGTCTTCAACATAGCCTGATTTCTCCGAGGATATAATTGTTGGTAAGATAGGCTTGAGTCTCCTAGAAATCACTTTTGTTAGGAGTTTGTAGATGAAATTACAAAGAGCTATGGGTCTAAACTGCTTGGGGTGGTGTGCCTACCCCTCTTTGGGTATTAAGGTGAGGAACATCGCATTAAGAGCCTGGAGGACTTGCCCAATGGCTCTGGAGTCTTCAAGAATTTCCCAAACCTCTACCCTGATCATCGGCCAGCAATGGTGGAAGAAATCGTTGGTGAAGCTGTCAGGTCCAGGAGCCTTGCATTTGGGGGTGTCCTGAAGCGCTTGATCCACTTCCTCAATTGTAATGGGCCGGAGCAGGGCTGAGTTTTTCTCCTGGGTAACGAGGGAGGGTACATTCTACGTGACCTTAGTAATGGCCGCATGTCTATCTAGGAGAGGTTCCATGAGGAGATCTTGATAGTAGTCAATCAAGGTCAACTCCATATCTTTGTGGGAGTGAATGGTCTCCCCGGCTGCAGAGATGAGACGTGTGATCTTATTGGAGTTCCTTATGTGGATGAAATTCCTATGAAAGAATTTGGTATTGCGTTCCCCCTCCTTGAGCCATTGGATGCACGATTTCTGTTTCCATAGAATCTCTTCTTGTCTTTTCCTGGCTTCTAGCTGTTGATTTACTATTTCTTCCTGGGCTTTTAGCTCATTCATTAGCCCCTGTGTTCTGATATAGTTTTGAATATCGCCCATTCGTTTTGACAGATGCCTCTGGGAATCAAAGATGTTGCCAAATGTTTTCTTTTTCCAAAGCTTGAGAAGTTGTTTGAGGTTTTTTAACTTCTGTTGAAATCTGTACATTTTTGAGCCGTGAGAGACCTCTGCCTCCCTCCACCAGTCCTGTAATTTTGCCTGGAAATCAGGATGGTCGTGCCAAAACTGTTCAAACCTAAAGGGTTTTTTTCTAGGCGTCGCTGGCACATCTAGCCAGAGATGAATAGGCCAATGATCCGAACCAGAGAAATTCAGGATGGTAGCTTATAGAGCTATGCCTTCCAACATGAGGGAGTCAGAGATGAGGAACCGGTCTAGTTTGCAAGCAATTTGGTCTATTCTGGTTCTTCTATTTGTCTAGCTATGAATGCCATTGATAGTCTCCAAGTCAATAAAGTGAAGGTTGTCTATGAGGCTGTTGAAGTCATTGGTTTCTCAATCCAATCATCTTGATCCGCCTTTTCTTTCCTCCAGGCTGCGAATGATATTGAAATCTCCTCCACTAATCCATTTATTATGCTACATTAGATTGGATAAGTAGTTTAGATTTCTGAGGAAGGCATGTTTCTCCCTTAGGCTGGCCGGGCCATAGACATTGGTCAAGTGTCCCAGCTTGTTTGATCCAATAATCCTATAATCTACTGTAATGGACCATCTGGTGGTGATAAAGTTTTTCAGCAGCACTGAGTTGGTGTTCCAGAGGATAGTCAATCCTCTAGCTATACATGTGGCCGCTGTTGAGACTGATTCCCCTTGCTTCCAAAAATAGGGAAGTAGTCTTTCGACATCTTGTGAGGTGCATTTTGTTTCCTGTAGAAGTATTATATCGGGTTTTTCCGCCAAAATCAGATCCCGTAGCAATTTTTGCTTGCTACGTCCATTGAGGCCTCTGATATTCCATGAGATGATATTCATGATGACGAGGGGTGGGGAGAGGAGGAAGGCTGTCTAAGATTAGGTGGATTTTCCTTGAGCTTACCATGAAGTGGCCTATTTCTTGTATAATCTTGTTGGTGGATTTCCTCCCTCTTTTATTTTCGTCTTTCTGAGATTTACTTGGGTTTTTTGACTGACTACTCTGTATTCCCAACCCTTGGCTAGCTCTTGCGGAGGACCCAGCTGAGGAGTTTAGAAAGACCTTGTGCACCTTTCATAGTTGATCCCTGGGTATGGTGTATAGTTTTTGCTGTCTATAAGCATGCTCGAGGTGCTCCAAATCCACCCCGGCTAGATCTTGCTCCTCCATCTCCATTTCTGCATCCCCGTCCTCTATCTCTAGAAAGTCCTGCAGATCCTAAGCCACATTTAGGGGGGTGAGATATGACTCCTTACCTTGTGGGGATCGTAACTCCCCTTGTCTGGCATCTTGGGGGCCATTATCCGGAGATGGTTCAGTGGGTTGTGTATGGGTTGTGGGGTTCTCTGGTTGATCTTGTAAAATGGAAAATTTATTACTAGTTGAGGGATCTTTAATTACTTGGGATGGTTTCTTTCTTCCTCCTTGTCTTCTTTTCCCTATTGGTTGAGTGAAGTCGTCCTTGTCTTTGCTGCTTTCTGGGTTCCCTTCTTTGTGAACAATAGTGAGAGTGCATTCTCTGAAAAGATGGCCGTGTTTGTGGCATTTCAGGCATCGAAACTGAATGTGTTCATAGTCGATGGTTTGGGTTCAGTCCTCATCATGATATTCCAATATGATGGACCCTGGGAGTGGTTTGGCTATGTTCAGTTACACACAGATTCGTGCATAAGAGGTATAGCGCCTCTGCTTGGTGGCTTCAGAACACTTAACATAGATGCCGATGGTGTTGCCTATGCCAGCCATGAACTCCTCTAGCTAGAATTCCTGGGGGAGAGAGTATAATCTGATCCATACAGGTGCATGTGCAAAGTCCTCCTTTTCAGGGTTGAACTTCTCTGTCCAGAATCGTAAGAAGAGACCCACCGAGTTGAAGAAGTACGGCCCCCCATCAAAGATGTGGTTGGGATCCTCAAGGTTATGGAGGATGATTGCAAAAAACCCCTTAGATCCCAATTTTAGCTCATAGTGACCTTTTGGATTCCACCAGTATTGTATCCATTTGTTCATATCGTGCTCGGAAGGCCAGAGCCCCAAGAATTTTCCCACCAGGGCATAGTCTCTCATATATATCTTTTGCTCTTCTATGTGTGGTGAGCTGATAACATATTTTGGGGCTTGTGGCGCTTGTGGAATACATTTACCTGGCATCCATGGAGCTAACACGGTGGATGGGAGGGTCTCTTTCTATGGATCGATGTCCATCTCTCGATCCTTGAATGTTCCTTCATCCAATAATTTTGAGCACAGATCTGGTGGTGGCTCGAAGGTCGGTCATTTCGTACCCTCTGCAAAATTTCCATTCATTGTGGCTTGGCTATAAGAGGCACCCGTTGACCCTCCCTCGTTGCGAGACATGAGCCCCAACGGGGCAGCTGTTGGAACAACGTGGCTCAAAGCGGCTGCAAAACCCTAGACCCTCGGCTCAGAGCGTTTCATCTCCCTTGTTTTGAGCAAGAAGGGATGTTGGTAAAGAAGCTACTATGAAATTTAATCCTTTTTACCACAGCATGTAAGTGTTGTAAGTTTGAATTTTAGAATGAATGGCTTAGTTGAATTTATTTCATTATTAGCCTGCAAGTAATAAGCTTTTTTTTTTATTATTATTGGGTTTGACTGAGCGGAACTCAAACTGATGGTGGTTGGGCTTACTGCCCACTCGAGGGTATAACTGACTTGAAGTAGCCAGGGCTGATGGCAACTGCAACTGGGACTTCAAAATAGTTGGAATGCTCCAGTCTGGTATTATGGTTAATTTTACAATCCTTTCCAAATTAATTATATGTACTTAAAGGCTATAATTTAAAAAAAATATTACGACACTCTAGCGCGGAGATTGAGCCTGTACCTCATCTTGCTGGTTTTTTTTTGTTGGTTTAAGGCTCAATTTGCATGGATATTTAGCTTGGAATTCACCTTCCCGTTTTCTGGTTTAAGGATATAATTTTGAAATTATTATGGAAATTTGGTGTGGATATTTATCTTGGAATTCATTTCGTTTTCTTCTTGGGAATTCATTTCATTTTCTTCTTGGTTCAAGGTTAAAATTTAGAAATAATTGCCACAAATTTACCCTTAGATTAAGCTTGATTTATTCATATTTATGGGTTGGAAGTTAAATCTGAACAAGTTCAAGCGAATTGCTCTTAATGTGATTTTGCGAGTTTCAAAGAAAGAGTAGAAAACCATAGAATCTACTTCCTATTTCTTTTTAATTTAGTCTTCTAGGAGCATTTTGTCAGAATTTGCAAAGAGATCAGATGCAAAAATAATTGTAACAACCCTAGTTGCTTTTTTTACTTTGGTAAATTTGTTTTTTACATTTTCAATTCGTATTGCATTTATTTTTATATTTGTGTTAAAAATTTTGTGTTTGGTTTGCAGGCATAGCTGGAGTTAGAGCTTGGAGTTTTGGCCCTTAGGCCCAGATTTCAAACAAAATCTCTGATACCATGTGTAAGGGGCTGAATAGATTTAACATCAAATGATTACATAATTGTAACAATATTGATTTCAGAAAATTCAGAAATTTCTTCTATATTGAGAAAAATAGTAAAATTTATCAAATTCCTTTAATTGAGCATATTCGCATATAGATTTAACAACGAATATTAAAATTTTCTAACATAATAAAAAAAATTACAAAATTTTAAATACCTGGGTCTGATGCTAATAACCCTCTGTTTGTCTGGTTGCCTTCTTGACCGCTGTTGCACTGTGTAAACACTTCCCAAAACCTAGTTCCACCCTACCAACTAGGTAACTTCCTAGCTACAGGATATCATATGGATATCCTGGCCCCCGTTCCCAAAAACTCCAGCAACCCCGGTGCCTGTACTGATACCATCCCACTCCAAAACTCCACTCCTCTCTTGAAATCCTAGAGCCCCCCAAAATCAATCCCCAATCTCCCGTCGAATGATCCTCTCGTAAACCTCCTTCCCTCCATATTCCTCCTTCACCGACTCATGTATTTACTTCCTTACCTACCCCTCATTAATGCCCCTTATCCTTTCCTTTATTATTTCATCCTCTCGTAATTAATAAGTTATCCCTTGTTGTGTACATAACCTTTTAATTTAAACAATATAACTTATTAATCTATTAAATTTAATACTCATGTTATTAAATGTAATAGGTAGTTAATTAATTAATTAATTAATCAAATTGCAACCATTAAATAAATTAATAATTATTTAATTAGTATTATTATACCTATCCTGTTTAATTAATACCATATTAAGACGATTAATCCCCTATTTAATTTTTACTTAATAATCCTTAAACATTTGTTCAACTAGGGTTGTTACAAACTGAGTGTGAGTAAGCTTTCCTATCTGGCAGGGTTTACAAATAGATTCATATGGATTTGATATCTTCGGAAGATCCTTTACTGCCCCATTGTTTCTGAGCTTGATTATATGATCAAAATTTAGGTCTCCAAGTCTCCTATGCCACAACCAACTTTCATCATACTTGCTTAAGTGACATTCTTCTTTTTCTTCTTTTAACACATAGACATTATTTTCTGTTCTTACCCCTTTTGCAATCAATTGTCCTGAACTCAAAGCCTTTATTTTACAGTCTTTATAAGTAAAAAAAACTTCACATCCTTTGTCACAAACTTGACTGACACTTAGTAGATTATGTTTCAGACCATCTACAAACAACACATCTTGAGCTTTTCCTTTGCCATTACTTAGGCTTACCATTCCTTTACCCTTTATTNNNTGCATCATTTCTAAAAGTTACATTCTTTGATTTGTTTTCACTTAAAGCTAGAAACTTACTTTTGTTTACACTCATATGTTTGGAACATCCACTGTCAATATACCAGGGATTCTTTTGTTTTTGGGCTAATAATACTAGTCCACACTTGTCATCTTCTTTCTTCTTCCAAATCTTGACATTTTCAGCAGTGGGGATCAAGTCAGGATTGTAATTCCTTAAGCGACAGTATGCAGCTTTATGTCCATAATTATGACAGTTGTAACATTCTGGTTCACTGAATAATAGATCATAATGATTGTTATACTCATAACTGTTGTTGTGTTTCACCTGTGTCCTTCTCCCAGTTATCACATGATTTATGGTCCATGATTGTTTGTTGCTTGGTTGTCTCAATCTTTGTTGTGGAAGATAGTTATTCGTTGAATATCTTGATTGTTCATATCTAAATCTTAAAGAACAATTTATAGCTTTGTGACCAAAATTAGAGATGAAAAAAACAATATCCACAGAAAAAACCTTTGTACCTTGAAAAAATTTGTCTTCTTTGAGGAGGTCAATTTCTTTCATGCCAATAATATTTCTGATCAACAAATTCCATTCTGGTACTTTTTCTTTCATTCCTTCTTGGTGGCTGATTTTCTTTCTTTGTTTCTGCATAGTGACTGTTGTCAATGTTTGAGGATTTAACAAACTTGATGGGTTCTATATTACTTGGATGATCACTACTTGATCCTTTTTCATATCCCAATCTAGCTTTCAACTTTGGATTTCTTTACTGATTTAGAATGGAGGTTAATCCTTTTGAGGATTTAATACTTGGCAGATTTCGGTGATACAATCCCTTAAACTTCTCCATTTCTTTTATGTTTTTTACTATCTCTTCTTCTAAGGATTCACAATTGGCTTTCTTCTCTGACAATTGTTGTTTTAGTATGTCTTATATTTTCTTTGCCTCTTCTAATTTCACTTTCAACAGGGCAAGGTCTTCATCAGGTTGTTTATTGTCTTTTTCGTACTGTATCAACAATTGTTTTTGCTTTCTGCTCTTAATTCTGAGTTTGTCAATTTCTTCCAGTGCATTGATCAGTTCTCCTTCCATATCAACCACAGCTTCTTCATCATTATCATCACTGCCTATAATTGTATTATCATAATCTTCTTTGTCCATAAGCATGAATTCATTTGCCTTATCTTCACAGGAAGAGTCACTATCGGTGTGTTCTGAGGAATTGTCATTATTTGCAACCAAACTTTTCTTCTTATTATATTTCCTGTATTTGTACTTCTTTTCATCATCAGAGTTTTGGTTCTTTTTCAGATGGGGACAATTAGATGCAAAATGACCAATCTTACCATAGTTAAAGCATTTGAAGGGAAACTTCCCGTAATATTTTCCTGATCCTTTCTTTAACCTTCTCACAAATTTTGCCTCCAAATCATCTAATTCTGAATCAGTATTCTTGTCTTCTTTAAAAGATGCTTCTCTAGTACTAGATTTATCTTTGTTAATTCTCATTTCATATGTAGTTAGAGTTCCTAGGATTTGATCAATGGCAAAGTTTTAAGGTCACTTAGTTCTTCTATTGCAGAGACTTTTGAATTAAATTTATCAAGCAACGATTTTAAAATCTTCTGAACTAAAAATGGTTCTTCAATATTCTCACCAAGACCCTTCATGGCATTTACAAGTTCTTCAACTCTTAAAAAATGCTTGCTAATTGTTTCATCTTCATTCATCTTTAGTTCTTCAAATTTCAATCTGTATGTTTGAATTTTGGCATCTTTTACTTTCTCATTTCCTTCATAACTACTAATAAGTTTATCCCACATTGCTTTGGCAGTTTCAAGATGAATTACCTTTACAAACTTAGCTTCCACAAGTCCATTCAAGATATAATTCATTCCCTTAGCATTAAAACTAAACTCTAACTTATCGTCCTTGGAGTCTAGCACAACAGGCTTTGTATATCCAGTCTCTACTACATCTCAAACATCAGCACCCAAGGCCATTAAGTATGTTCTCATTCTAATTTTCTAGAAGGAAAAAATTGTT
>JASDQU010318587.1:0-13229 GCA_032191745.1 Picea mariana
AAAAAAAAATTGTACATACATCTTGTGTTCTTTGTGTTCCTTGTGGAGATGATTTGTTGATGATATGTATTCACATTTAACTGATTATAAATGACAACAATGAGTAATGAGCAAATTTTTAATGTTAACTAAGGAGTTTTTTTGTAAGAGGGAAGTTTTGGGAAAAATATCCCCACACTCATTCACCCCCCTCTCTAAGTGTGGTAGGTGTGTCCAACACTTCCCAGCCTAAGTTCAAAGAAATCCTGCATTTTATTGTCATAGAAATGCTCTGAGAGGTACTCCTTTTGGAAATACTTCTTGAATTGATTCCAAGTGATCCTATTCTCCTTAATATGTTAAACTTGTTTAAGTTGATCCCACCACATTGCAACTTTCCCATGTAAGTGGTAGGTGGAAATTTTGGCTTCTAGATTTGATGAATGGTTGTGCAATTGGAAATATCTCTTGAGTCCAAGAAACCATGCTTCAAAATCGTCTTCCCTTTCCCTTTCACCATCAAAGTATGGTGGCTTGATCTTCCTTATCTCTCCTTGAAAACTGTCCACCTCATGTCTCTTTCTTTGGTGCCTAATAGGAGACACCTCTGGATTGATTAAGGAATATTCAAATGCATAAAACTTTCTTGCTGAGTAAGGAGGTGAGTGGTGTTTATGAGCTCTATTAGCACTTTTGGAATAACCAACTCTTCCAAGATAATATCTTCTTTCATGAAGCATTCCTTCTTCCTCTTTCTTTGAGCCATTCTTGGCTTGACCTTGCAACTGATTTAAGGTCTGCAGCACTCGATAATTTATCTGACTTTTCTCCCTTATCAACCTCTTGTTGTCTTCCTTGTATCTCTGCACTTCTATTGTCAGGCTCTTCACAATTTCTTGAAAATTTTCCTATTCCCCTCGGCCCTTGCATTTGTTGGAATTTGTCTCTGCATTGAAAATTATGGTATTCTGGCCTTCAACCTCTTTATCATGGATGGAGGCTCCCTCTCCTTCTTCCATTTCTTCAATACGCATTCTGAGTTAATATGTTTAAATCCCTCTTATTCAAAATGTGCAAGTAACCATTTTGTCAAAATTAAGCATATGATAAACAAAATTTGTTAATAATGCTACATATCCTTTCAACTCGTGAATAATATATATAACTAACACTTCCATGTTATTCCTGGGTTGATAAAGAAATCAATTCTGCACAGGCGCTTCCTTCAAACCACTTTCCCAAGTGACCACAACTTGAAATCGTGGGCCAAATCCTTCCTTGCTCTTTTATGTGTTATAGTTACTATATATGAGATCGTGTGGTTTAAAATCGATCGAGGGATGAGATCGATGGTCAGCAGGATCTCTGGGACTCCGGCTTCGGGAGTTCTGGACTGTCCACACTCTCAAATTTTTCTGGAGTGCCAAGTCTCTGGACTACAGGATATGTTGCCACGTATCATGTCTCAATCAATGACTAGGATTTCCTTCACAGCTCCGGGCTTCAAAGCTTTCCCAAGAACCTCTCCCCATATTTCCCAGAGTACCTAAATTCTAGAGGCCCTCTTTTTCCTCCACGTATCACCTCTTGATCAACGGTGGATATTAACTATGACCTTCGGGAGTTCTTGACTCAAGCAACCTACAACTCAAATTATATGGAGTACCAAGTCTCTAGACCTTGGGATATTGTTCCACGTGTCTACTATAATCAATGGTTGATATGCACTCCAACCTTCAAGCCTTTGAGAGTTCTCGTCCCCAACTGCTTATGACTTGAATCCTCTGGAGTGCCAAGTCTCCGGACTACGGGATCTACTTCCATGTGTCCTCTCCCGATCAACGGTGAGGATTTAGTTTGCTCTTCGAAGCTTCGGGGGTTTCACCTTCATCACACTTCATTCCTTCATAACACTAACTAGTGAACTCCTGGAGTCTTCGTTAGTAACTAAGAACCAAGGGGTTCCATGTGACAGAAAATAAGGCACAGACACGTGGCCCTATCTGATGGGTGATGCATGTCATATACTAACTGGCACGAACGGTCTTTGAAAAAAATGAGAAACAATGAAAAGTAGAAAGAATCAAGTGTGTCCACATCACCCTAGGTGACGTTAGCAGGCCACATCACCCTAGTGCCTCACGCCTTTGGGACTTCAGAACTTCAAAACTTCGGGAGACATCTCCACACTACACCACAAATCCCCTGAACGTTAAACTCCTGAATCAACTGATCTGCGGACATGTGTCCTCAAACATGAACGGTCTATATTTACTCCGAGGTTCGAGACTTCAGAGGTTTTTTCTCTTAAACACCACCACACCCTCAGACTGCCGAATTCCAAATTTACGAACCCTTCCTAATATTTGGACATGTGTCCCCGAATATGAAGGGTCCAGATTTACTCTAGAGTTTGGGACTTCAGAGGTTTTCTTTGTCCGGAAAAGAAAAACCTTCACCAAAATCTGTCGATCCTTGACCATTGGCCATCGACGATAGGGTATTTTTTTTTCGATCTTCAACCCTTCACCAAACTCGTCAACCCCCGACCATCGCTTGTCGATGATTTTCGTTGGAGAACTTCCACACTTAGAATTTTTGACAAAATCCTCGGTGAATTAGGGTCGTTGATCTCCCGATCAAGATTATCTTGACCATTGATTTCTCCAACTCCCCAAACAATCGAAATGAATACGAACCCTTGATGCTCCTCATTGTTCAAATCGTCGAATCAATCCCAACCATCGATTTGGTAGTTTCACCAAACTTTGTCCAACATTATAGAAACCATTAAAACTTGAATTTTTCGACCTTCTAAGCCAAATTTGGATTCGCAACTCCGCAGATCGAATCCATTAACTTCTTAGACAATCCCAGAATCATTCAAAATCAGATCCATTCACGAATTTTGGGGATTTCACTCAAACGTTTCCACTATGTTTCTCCAAATTCTCACAGATATGTATAAAATATGTGATGGTGAATCTTCCTGATTCACACTTGTTCTGGCCCATAACAATTTGATGTTTGAACCAGAAGATTTGATACCAATTTGTAATGTCCACAACCACCCAATCCAGGAAACACCACTACAATTATTCTCTGTTACGAAACTGTAACATACCCAACCTCCCACAGGACGGGCATGCCACACCAAGAACGCACCTCTTGGATGATTTTGAAACTATGATAACAATTAATTAATAAAGAATCATGAAATACATACATGCAATAATCAAGATTCATACTGTTGGGCCTCAGAAATGTCATATTTTCATCCACCTTTTCCTTCACTATTCCTTACATTTCATCATCCCATTAACCTTTTATCATACCATTTCCATGCATACATTTGGGTTTCATCTTATTATTTTCCACTTTATTCATTTTAGTATTATAAGTGAACTTATGATTAAATATTAGAAAAATAACATATTTTCATTATATATCAAGGTTAGATGAGTTTGATGATGTGTGCAGGCATATGTGGAGATTTCAACAAAGTCAAAATTCACCACCTATCCTCAAATTCGAATTACATATTTAAACTTTGAAGATTTGAAAGAAATCTCAAGGAGAAGATCATGGAAGATTTGGTTGGCATATCTTATCTAAGATATGTGAGAGATGTATGGAGGATTTGAAGGGATCATATCTTGTCATAATGGGAAAGTAGTTGAGAGTGGTTGAGAGAATAGTGGATCTGTAATTATAACACTCATGTATATACGAGAGTGATCTCTCTTCATGAGGGTCATCATATTATTCATAATTGGAGGATGTTATTCATAATTGATCATGTAATTCATAATTTAGTCTTGTAATTAGGAGAAGGGGATTCTTCACTTTGATTCTTTCATTGTTATTGTTTCATGATTTGTTAATTGATTCTTGTAATATAATTTGAGATTGATTTATTGTGTGAGCTCACATATGTCTTTTTCCACTCAACTCTTCACATGTTGTATTGCTTTCCTAGTTAGTCTTTCAATGATTTCCTAGATTAATTTCATTTCAACAATTTAGATTAGATTACTTCTACTTAAGTCTTGAATATATAGTGCGTGTTCTTCGTAAGCCTATGAACCTCAGATTGACAAATTAAATAGTTGGGAAAATACTACAACGGAATTAAACGACAATATTTCCGTCTAACATTTTAGCGCCGTTGTCGGGGAAGAACGATGGATTGAGGTTTAGTTTGAATTTTCATGCAAATGTGATTAGTCATGCTCCTAACTTTGAGGTGACATATGGGTAAGGGCATGTAGGGAGTGTTTCAATTCCTGCAAGCGTAAGTGCAAATTTCATTTTTCGCAAGTGTGAATTTCAATTGTAGCAAGTGTGTTTTCCGCAACTATGGAGAGTATGTGTTTCAACAAGTATGATTTTCATTTTTTATTTATTTTTGATTTGGGTGCTGTAAGAACCCATTTTTCAATATGTTTTAACAATGAGTGTCAGCTTGGAACTACTCACTCATATCCCCGTGGAAGTTGGCATCTCCTCTTCTTAGGAAGAGGATATCTTGACAACAATTAAAGATTCAAACACTCCTCCAACAACAAACGATGATTCAACATCTGAAGAACCCTACATATTTGATGACAAACAATTATTCGAGCAGGAGATTGAGGAAGATGAAGAGGAGTTACAACAAGATCTGAGCGAGGAAAAACGCGCCTATGAAAGCATTATCGAGCAATGGTTCCAAGTAAGCACTCGATTCGATCCATTCTTTTGTCTTTATTTAGGAAGTTTGCAGTTACAGCAACTAGATTTATTCACTCTCGAATATTACCATTATTCATTTGAAAAATCACCACTGAACATATTGTTGTTACTATTGCGTGCTTGGCTCCATTGGAAGTTTGACTACATGTAACTAATCTTTAATTTTCAATTAGCATAGAGCAGGGAGGAGTTTTCCAGTTTTGTTTTCTTAGAATAAGTATGTTCNCCTCCGCGCTTCGAGCGATAACGAGGATTAGAAAATAGGGTGCCTCTAACAATTTTCAGGAATAAGTGTCCACAATTGTTAGGGTGCCTCTAACAATTTTTAGGAATAATTTTAATTTTCAGGGATTTCCATTGGAATGGTTTATGAGTTTGCCACGAGGGCATGCAGATCCACTTACGGGGGCACCAAGCATGCATAGATTTATTTTTTCCTACTGGATGACTATCTTCATCCATACGTATACGGGCCGTCGATATGTACAGAACTCTTGATAGCCACCTCGTTCAATGCCAAGGTCATGATCTGGATCTCCATCTCATCCTCACACAAAACACAGAGGAAGGTTAAACTTCACATGTGCAATAGGCGACACCAACCATCGGAAACAAACAAGCTCAACCTACTCAAACCTCCAAGCGTAATAATCATGGCTTCTCAGTCGACATTTTGGAAAGAAAATATGAATTGCGACTTGCAATCAAATACTAATGTATAGGATGACATCTTCCAATCAGTTTGCACGTGCACATTTCATTTGCAGAAGTGTCGATTGGAGTATCGTTTTCATTGCAAATGGCCATCAATGAATGATTGTTAAGTAACTGTCAGAGGGTATCTGCCATTGTGAAGGGTAGCTTCCATTGTGGAGGTGACCAGGGCTATAAAAAATCATAATCATGGATGTTGATGATATCCCTCGAGTCATCAGAGAAGCCTTTTATCTCGCAACATCTGGGAGGTCGAGACCTATTTTAGTTGATATCCCAAAAGATGTTTAGCAGTAGATGACTGTTCCGGTGATCTCTTTCATGATAGAGTGACTGATGTGCAACTTGCACTACACAGGATAAACTATTTAATGGAGAAGAGGGAAGACATACCATTTTTTTTTTCACGCCCCCATGCAATGGTCGATATGTTTGACTGATGGGTGAATGGCCTAATCTTACTACTGATCGAATAGACGGGAGGTTGTTCAACGGAACATGTAGAAGGAGGCTCATTTTTAGGCTGCAACAAATAACTACTACCTCACTTACGTATGCGTCAGTTTTTCTATTAGCTGTTGAAATGGTGTGGCTGTTGATTACCACCATTGTGCAAGCAAGCACTTCAAACACATTTCATATGATCAACTCCATACAGGTTTTGTATCAATATAGTTGAAGGATGTTCACAGTATGGGTGATTCATAGATCCGTTGATTAAGAAAGGTAAGTACACCATCAATATTGGTTTGGCTAATGTGCTTGCAATCGACACTGAATGTAGAATTTCCATATTCGTTGTGAGTGATAATGAATTTTGGAGTCACTCTTGTTTCTTGATATGCCAACTTTCATTTCCAATGCACTATGATAGTGGAGGAAGAAAATTCCATACTTTGTTCATCCTTTCCATATCAACATGATTTATTTCTTGATGTCTGAATGGAGATTTTATAAAGATAAATGATTTTGTGACTCCGTTAGAAGTGGATTCACATAGGATATTTGTGGTCTACAATTCTAGTTATGCCTATTGTGCTAGTCATGTTGATCTGTCTTTATGCAGGTGTTCGATCATTTCAGATCTACCCATTCCCTAAATCCACCCATTTTCATTGTTGAAAGAATGCTAGCAAATTCATGTGATTAGAAAATCTATTGTAGAAGCCACAAGAAAGAATCTACTTACAAGAATGTGTAACCCAAAAATATATGTTAGAGAGCAACGCAGGAAATTTTCCACCGATACCGCGCTTTCCAATCTCTGAGTATATATCAGGGCCACACTCAGTGCACTGCACATGAACTGTTGATGGGTCTGCTAACCCCATCCATGTTGCCAAGCACCTACGTATAGCTAACATAGTGAGATTTCACATCTTTCAGTATTTTACGAGTACAATTAAACAAATGATGAACGTCAGATACACCTCATCCCAGAAACACAATGCGTCATTTCTCATTTATGTGCACGCTGTTTTGCTATCTCTCGTTACCCCAACTGGTAGGATAACTGAATGCGATTTTGGTATATGTTTGTCAAGTGGAGCAAGGATTTGTACTAAGATCTACTTCTCGACATTTTTAGAAGGAATTATGCCGATGTATTCTTGAGAAAACAAATGGCTAGTTGTCGTTTTGCTCTCGACTCACCCTTGATTATCCATAAACAAATCTTCCTACACTAATCCTTGTTAATTTTTCTTACGGTAGTGTGTCTGAGGTAACGTGTTTTAAATGACATATAAATTTCTGTTATCTAACTTGTTGAATATCAGAAGATGAATGATAATGCGGGTATGGTCGAGTAACTCATACAATGCAAAATTGTTGAGGAAATTAATGAAAACAGTCTTGGATCCATCCTAAGTGAAATCCAAATATCTCTAAATTCACTGTCTTATTGCTTGAATTTAGTCAGTAGGGGATGAATGGAAGTGTCATAACCAGGTTTCTTTTTCCCTGACTGGAATTCGCATAAGCAACAGACGTTCACCAATAACACTTTGTTGCATTTCGATTGATATACATATTGGCATGATTCATAAAGATAAAGAAAAGGCTTTCTTATACTCAGTGATGCTCTCTTATGCACATTGATAGCTTATTATTTCCAGTGAGTACATGGCTAACTTATTGCAGAAAGAAAATAAATAAGTGAAATGAATGTTGTTAACAAAAGAACCAACATCTTTTGTATTTATGGTTGTCACACAAGAACCAACCATAAGAAAATTTCACATGCTGTTACACATATTTCACATGATGTTACTCTTGTATTTCAAATCCTGGAAATATCCATTATTAAAAAGACATCATCAATCAAAGCCATAGTTTAAATGCCAAAAGTTCTTTAGAAGATCCATGCATGGTTTCATGAGGACATGCAACAAGTTGAGTTGGGGGGTATGTTGGGCCTCAGAAATGTCGTATTTTCATCCACCTTTTGCTTCATTATTCCTTACATTTCATCATCCCATTAACCTTTTATCATACCATTTCCATGCATACATTTGGGTTTCATCTTATTATTTTCCACTTTATTCATTTTAGTATTATAAGTGAATTTATGATAAAATATTAGACAAATAACACATTTTCATTATATATCAAGGTTGGATGAGTTTGATGATGTATGCAGGCATATGTGGAGATTTCAACAAAGTCAAAATTCACCACCTATCCTCAAATTCGAATTACATCTTCAAACTTTGAAGATTTGAAAGAAATCTCAAGGAGAAGATCATGGAAGATTTGGTTGGCATATCTTATCTAAGATATGTGAGAGATGTATGGAGGATTTGAAGGGATCATATCTTGTCATAATGGGAAAGTAGTTGAGAGTGGTTGAGAGAATAGTGGATCTATAATTATGACACTCATGTATATAAGAGAGTGTTCTCTCTTCATGAGGGTCATCATGCTATTCATAATTGGAGGATGTAATTCATAATTTAGTGTTGTAATTAGGAGAAGGGGATTCTTCGCTTTGATTCTTTCATGCTTTGTTAATTTATTCTTGTAATATAATTTGAGATTGATTTATTGTGTGAGCTCACATATGTCTTTTTCCACTCAACTCTTCACATGTTGTATTGCTTTCCTACAATGGAATTAAATGACAATATTTCCACCTAACACATACCACAACATAAAAAACATGCACAATATACCATGCACAACATTAACTAACAAGCATGCATATTATAGGTACAATCTCAGGTATAATAATTTGATACACAACAGAATATACATAATAAAAGGAAACCATAACAGAGAGAACTTATCTTTTATAAAATAAGACACCAACTATATGCAAACCAAGGACGTTCCACCCAAATGTAGACACTGTTGTTCCAAGCCTCAACAACAATGTAACCCCCAAGCTAGGGATACGAATCCAAAAGGACGGTTCCAGAGTATTACTTGGCTTCCCAAACCAATCATCACTCAATCTCTCACAGGATTCTCTGACACTCACAGCAATCCAAGTACCCATCTCTCTTCTACCTAGCTTGCATCACCCAAGAGAATGGACCTCCACCCTTCTCTGCCACGTAGTCCCTCAGGAAATCCTTCTCCTTCCATGGCTCCAGTGAAGCTGGTCCAAAATATCCATGATAGGACTCTCATGACTCGCAACTATGATCAAATATGAACACAGGTCAAGCATCTCATACATGCAGGCCTCAAATCATGGATGGATTACTCCAGCAATATCTACAGCCAACAACCATGGTTTTTTTTAACAGTTCTTCTTCCTTTCCCAAGCCAAGACACGAAAATGAGGAAAGAGTGTGAGTGAAGGAATGAATGGAGTGCAGACTCCACAAGAGAGGATGAACAATGAACAAAATGGTTGAATGAACGCGTGAGGTGACCAACAATAGTACCAGAATGGGGACGAGAATGAGAGTGATAGAATGACCAAAATGAATGAGAGAATTTTCCAGCGGGAGAACCCCTTCCACAGACCAGGGACGAGTTTTTGTAATTCGTGGGGATCAAGAACCTCTTGGCCTCCCCCCCAAGAGCTCATGTAACCGATTTCCTCCCCATTACAAAAAATGGGTAATATAAAATAAATAAGCACTTGGCCTCTCAATATCCCTCTCTTGTGGAATCATAGCCCCCTATAACTCTAGTATTTTTTCGTTTAGCAACCAATGATGTATTTATTATTAATTATGATCAAAACATTACATTTCTTAGGCACATTGGCCTTTTCATAATTGTTTGGGCATGCTGGCCTTTCAGCAATGTAACAATACATTATTTCATATGGGGTATCAAAACTCATGGTGTTACAGAAAGATGACATACTTTTCATATCCGATAACAGTTATGTGCTTTTTGTGTCTGAATTCTTCCCAAGGTATGATGATCTGCTTGGAAAGAGAAAGTTGAATGTCACATGCACTTAAAAATGGGGTTGTATCATTGATTTGTTATTGTGTTGGGTGTTGATGTGAATTGACATAATTATCTTCATCATCTTCAAAAATAGAGTTTTGAATAAGGACTAGTTTAGAATGTTGTCAAATATTGTTTCTCTCAAGTGCATCATGAAGAAGTCAAGTTTGATTTTGTAGTAGTGTAATTTGGCTTCGCAACTTGCCAACATGTTACAATGGACTGTAGGTTTGTTTTGTCAATGGTGATTGTATTGTCCAGAGAGGAGATGATTAGAGTGTTTAGTAACTCTAATAGTTCCTCAACTCGAGCCATTCTAAAGACAAAATTAGATAACATAGTGTTTCTTGTAACTCCACCTAGACTTTACGATTCAATCTTAACTATGCAGACTCAACAAATGAAGCGTGTCGGTTTCTACTGATAATGCACCCACTTACAAAAAAACACAAATAAACTTACAAATTTATTTGCAGGTATACCTTGATTCTGAAGTTGTATGGATATTCAGGATTCAACATGTTGTTTGATGTCAATGTGTTTCTTGATCTCATGATTCAATGTGTTTTTTGATTACAACTTGTTCAATTCCTCATAGAAAACATAATGGAATTCATCTTATTTCAACACCTCTCAAACATTGGTATTAGTTGAAGCTGCAATTGATAAATTAAGAGCATTCTTACCACAAGTAAGGATTACCAAAAAATTCTTCAAATATCAAGCAAAGACCTAGCCAGCTCTTCACATGACCTCATGGATTGTAGCAAAGGAATTTGTGGTAAGGGGTTGTAGAAAAAGGAGTTGCGGCAATAGAATTGCAGCAATAAGAAGTACAATTCCAACGGGGATTACAACAAAGGAAGTTGTGGCAAGGATTTGCAACAAAAGGAGTTGCAGCAATAGGAGTTGCAACAACGAGAATTACATCAAAGGAAGTTGCAACAAAAAGAGTTACATTGATGGGAGTTGTGGCAACATAATTGCAACAATGTTGTTGTCCCTTACATATCTTGAAAAATTTGTTAGAGAAGAATATAAAGTGTTATTAAAATTTGATGAGAAGGATCTTAACATAACCATCATGAAAGTGTGAAGTGCCCTTCTTGTTTATTTCAAATTTTTATATGTGTCGACTAGGATGTTTTTTTTTTTTAGATAAAAAAGGGAATTATCCAGCAGGGATTCGTTCTTCCTGAATGAGTTCTAGATCACTGTTGGTCCATCCATTTGAAATCTTCCTCAAAATGGATTCCTTTAGTATGGGTCGATGATATAAGAAAAGTATATTTCCATTATCCATCAGAGGAATTTTATCTTCATCCATGGTACTGTTGGCAGCCACACATGATTTTGATATTTAACATGATCGAAAGAGATTACACTTTTCTGTAGCTGCCATTACCTCAAATTTGTAAACATTTTTCTGAGTTTCAAAATGATTGTTGGATTAAAGATTACCTTATTGAATTCTTTATTACTTTCATTTTCGTTTGTTTTATTTTTAATTCATGACTGTAAGCCTGAATTAAACATAAAACTTGGCTTGATAATTTTGTGTCTTAGAAATATTTTTTAAAAAGCTATCCATATGTAATTGAATTTCAAATCTTATGAAATGGTTGCTTAATCCATTATAGATTTTTTTGATACATGAAGAGCCTTGGTCAATTTTTGATATGCTTCTCATGATTTCAATGGTTGTATCAACATTCATACCAATGAGTATAGACCTGTTGTACTTGCATTTTCACCTTACCTTTTTGGCTCAAAACATTAATGAAGTTATTCATTATCTGCATAGGGTTTTGTACTCTGTAGTTTTGGCACTCATCGCGAGAGATGGTAAGGAATACAATGAACCCTAAGGTTTTTTGTTCTCACTATCCGAGTTATGATAACCCACAGGATCTGCTATTTTCCTGTTTTAACTCTCCATTCATACTTGTTTCTATTGCTCCACGATTGGAACCTAAAACTATTCCGAGTGATCTTTGTTGCATCCTGGTTACAGTGGTCATGGAACCCATCATTTGCATAGAGCCGAATGGATGCCAAGCCTTATTATCCCATGATGATGCTATCGATGACTTAAAGGGGCATGGATGGGATGTGTTTCTCAAAATATTTGAGGGTTATAATCTTCAGGTAGCAGAAGCCTTCGCACGGACCTTTGATGGGTTCAGAGCTAATATTGGAGACATACAATTAGAATTGACAGAAGATTTCGTCAGCAAAGAAACAAGTCTCCCATCAAAGGGAGAGAGATGGTTTAAAAACACTAGGATAGAAGAAGTCTCGTGGAATTTGTTTATGACCTCCCAAAAAACCAACTGTTGTGTAAAAGGTATTCCTATCGCTCTGTTAAAAATTAGATGGCATAGTTTATTGTTAATTCTAAAACAATTTGTTACTTGCGAAGGTCGATACAGAGTGGTCTTTCTCTACCATATCCGTTTTCTCATGAATTTCATAAGTTTTGATTTAGATATGCCCTTTTACTTATTGATGAGTCTCTATAATATGTCCAAGAGTTACAAATGACAGGGTATCAATTTGAGTTCGTTCCACCATGGATTGGTTAAAATCTTGTTGATGTATCATGTGTCGACCATAGGCGACAGTTGGGAGACCTTTTTGATGAGGAATGGCTTCATCCAGGCTGATCCTATTGGGGACCTATAATCATAGGTAACTTGATTCTTCGTCTGTTGATGTAGCATTGCTCCTGTGATGAAGACATTTGGCTTGGTTGATTCCTTTTTCCCATCCATCCATTTCGCTCGATCCTTCATCACCCTACTACATCCTTCATCCACCTTTGCACCCTCACTTCCTTGCCCATTTGTCCCGTTGACCACAACTCGCTCGCCATTCGTTCCTACATGAATAAACAAACTTAGGATAATAAACGAATAATATTAAAGGGTTAGTGGCATTTTCTAATGCTTGTTAGCCTAATAAAGTTGTTTTAATAGGATAATTTAAAATGAAATAATGATTAGATTAATTAATTATTAACTTAGTCTAATTAAGTTAGTTGCTTAGGTTAATGTCTGATTAATTTAAATTAATTAAAAAACATATTAAAAACATATATAATTAACCACATATATTAAAAACATATGTAACAAAATATAATAAAAATAAAAACAAATAAAACACAGATAAACACAAAACACATAAAAAATATAAAAGAAAAACAATACAATAAAAAATTAAAGTCAAAACACATATAACAAAAATAAAACAATAATAAAAAAACATATATGAAATAAAACATAGAATATAATAAAATAAAATTAAAATAAATGAAAAAAAACATAAAACAAAAAATTAAAAATCAAACAACAAACTAAAATACTATCCTAAGTTTCTACCCACCTGCA
>JASDQU010318591.1:0-12550 GCA_032191745.1 Picea mariana
GTTTTCTCCCGATTTGGGTTTCCACGTAAAACATTGTTGTACTGTGTATGTGTGTGATTGTTTATTTCTTACTGTTCATTATTGGATAATAATTCTACATTGATATAACATTTGAAGAAAAAGGATTATAATTACACTATTACTGATTCACCCCCCCCTCTCAGTAATCTAACAATATCAATCAAAACTTCACAAGAATACCCCTCAATGCAATTACTAATATTGAGGAAGGAATGGCCAACATTTCTCTGGGATACCCCATGACGTGAATACCATACTTTAGGAAGGATTACCCAAAACTTCCCCAATCTCCCTTGATATGTGAATAATATTCTCAAGGAAGGATTAACTTGCCCTTCACTAGGATACCCTTCAAAGAGAGTACTATACTAAGGAAAGGGTTATCCAACCCTTCCATGGGCTCCCCCTCGACGAGTATATTAATTTATAGAAATATTCAATAATTCATTTCATAGGCTCACCTTTGAAGATAATGTAAGCTAGACAAATGGTGGGCTAACCCATTCCAAAAATATAAATCAAAGAATCGACCAACCCTTTCACAGACTCTTTATTAACTGGAATTGTATACTTGAGGAAGGTTTGTTTAACCATTTCTTGGGATTCTCCTTAACTATAATAAAATTCCAATGGAAATTTTGTCCAACCACTCTCCTAGATACACCTTTATGAAATACTAAGCTAGAGTAAGGGTCACAAATAATTCCTTGAGCTTCCCCAAGATTATAATACTATGCTCAAGGAAGGATTATTCACTCATTCCCCAAGACGTGTATCTACATCACTATTATTATCAAGGAAGGATTACCATTCCATTCTATATGTTTACCCTCTACTAAAATACTAAGCTCCAAGAAGGGCCAATAGTCACTTCTCTGAGCTCACCATTGATGTGAATTATATGCTTCAAAAAGGGACAGTTTAACCTTAGCTAAGATTCCCCTCAATGAGAATATTATCCTCGATGAAAGGGTAGCTAACACTTCCCTAGGCTCATCCTCGATGAGAATACTAATATGGATGAAGGATTGGCCAACCCTTCCTATGGCTCGCCATTGATGAGAATATTATTTTCATGGAAGGTTTGACCGACCCTTTCATCATATCCACCTCAATGATAATATTATACTCAAGGAAGGGTTATCTCAAGCAAATCTGAACAAGAATACCAAGAGGAAGGAAGATTTGACCAACCCTTCACTAGGATTCCTTCGATGAGAAATATAATATATTGGAAGGGTCAACCAACCCTTTTTCTATCTTCCCTATGATGAGAATATGTATTCTTAAGGAAGGGTCGGCCAACCCTTTCCTTGTCTCCCCTTCAACAAGATAACTTTTCTAGAGAAAGGGTTAATCAACCATTCCCGTGGATCACTATTGACGTTAATACTATGCTCAAAGAAGGGTTTCCCAACCCTTCTTTGGTCTTCCCTTGATGTGAAATTTAATTTAGAGTAAGGATTGATTGACACTTCCCTTTACTACCCTCATTGATAAAAATAATCTAAAGGAAGGTTCGGTTAACCCTTTCTGACACCCCCCCTCAATGATAATAATATTATGGATAAAGGGTCAATGAACCCTTCACTTGGGTCCCCTCAATGAGAAAACTAATCCAGAGGAATGGCTAGTCGACCCTTCCATAGGTTCCCCCTCGACGATACTATTATGTCGTAGGAAGGTTCAACCAACACTTCCAAATGCTCCCTCTAAATAATAATATTATGCCTTAGGAAGGGTTGACCTACTCTTCCCTGGGATCCCCACCGACATGAATATTATTCTCAAGGAATGGTCACTTGAACTTTCTCTGAGATCCCCCTCAACGAGAATACTGTGTCGGAGGAAGGATATTATAACCCTTCATTGGGGTCCCCTCGATGAGAATATAATCTAATGCAAGGGTCAGTCAAAAATTCCTAAAGCTTCTCTTCAATGATAATATTAAGTTGAGGAGGGGTTGTTCAACCCTTCCCTAGGATCCCATAAATGAGAATCTATTATAGAGGAAGGGTTGGCCAAACCTTCCCTAGGATACCACTTGAAAATAATTATATGCTTGAATAAGTGTTAGTCAACCCTTCCTTAGGATTCACATTAGTGAAAATACTATTCTAGAAGAAGGGTCGATTGACCCTTTCCTAGGCTCCCTTTGATGAGAAAGATAATTTAGGGGAAGGTTTGGTTGGCCCTTCCTCTAGCTCCCCTCTATAGGAAAAATAATATATAAGAAGGATCAACCAACCCTTTCCTGGGCTCCCCCTCAATAATAATATGTTGCTCGAGGTAGGTTTAGTAAACCCTTCCCCAAGATCAAAATTGACATGAATAATATGCTCAAGGAAGGGTCACCTAACCCTTTCAAAGGCTTCCCCTCGACAAGAATATTATGTTGGAGAAAGTGTTGACTTACCATTCCTTGGGATCCCTGCAGATGTGAATACTATGCTCGAATAAGGATCAGTCAACCCTTCCCCCTAGGATCCCCCTCGACAAGAATAGTATGTTGTAAGAAGCATTAACTAACCATTCCATGGGATACATGTATATGTGAATACTATGCTTGAATAAGGGCCAGTTGAACCTTCCCCCTTAGCTCCCCCTCACCAAGGATATTATTCTAGAGCAAGGGTCAACTGACCATTCCTTCAAATCCCCATTAATGAAAATACTTTGATTGAAGAAGCATTGATTGACCCTTCCCATGTCTCCCCTCAACAGGAAATCTAATTGAGAGTAATGATTGACTAACCCTTTCCTGGGCTTACCCTAATAATAATAGTATGCTCAAGGAAGGGTTAACAAAATCTTCTCTAAGATCCTCAATTATGTGAATATTATGCTCAAGGAAGGGTTGATCAATCCTTCTTTAGGATCCCCCCAATGGGACAACTAATCTAGAGGAAGGGTTGGCCAACCTTTCCTAGGATCCCCCTCGAAAAGAATATTATGCTTAAGGAAGGGTTGATCGACTCTTTCCTAGGGTCCCCTCCAACATGAATATTGTGCTCAAGGAATGGTTAGCCAACCCTTCCATAGGATCCCCCTTCATGAAAATATGATGTTGAAGGAGGGGTCAATCAACCCTTCACCAAGGTACCCTTGATGAAAAAATTAATTTAATAAAATGGTTTGTTGACCCTTCCCAGAGCTTCCCCTGGAAAAGAATACTAAGATAGAGGAAGCCTCAGTCAACCCTTCCATGCACTACCATAGACAATAAATATAATCTAGAGGAAGGTTTACCTAACCCTTCCCTAGGCTCCCCCTTGACAATAATATTATGCTCAAGGAAGTGTTCATCAACCCTTACCCATGATCTCCATTGACACAAATAATATGCTTGAAGAAGGTTCAATCAACCCTTCCATGCACTACTCTCTAAGGGAAATCTAATCGTGACAAAGGAAAATTTGACATTTTCATAGGCTCCCCTTCAACAAGAATATTATTCTCAAGGAAGGGTCAACCACCCCTTCCTTAGGATTCTCATCGACATGAATAGTATGCTCAAGGAAGGGTCAGATGACGCTTTCTCAAGCTCCCCCTTAATGGGAAAATTAATATAAAGGAAGGGTTGGTTGGCCCTTTCCTAGTTTCCCCCTCGACCAGAATATTATGCTTGAGGAGGGATCAAATGACCCCTCACTAGGATCCATATTGATGCAAATATTGTGCTCAAGGAAGGGTTGATTGAACCTTCCCAAGGATCCCCCTAGACAAAAATACTATCCCAGAGGGAGGGTCATTCGACCCTTCATTGGGGTCTTATCAATAAAAAATATAATCTAGTGGAAGAGTCAGATGGCCCTTCTCAAGGATTCCCCTTGACAAGAATACTAAGCTCAAGGAAGGGTCGGCCAACCCTTCCCTAGGTTCCCCTCGATGGGAAAACTAACATAGAGGAAGGATCAATTGACCCTTGCTCAAGCTCGACCTTCTTATGCTCACAAAAGGGTCAATCAACCCTTTCTAAAGATCCCCATCGACACAAATGTTATGCTTGAGGAAGGGTCTACCAATAATTCCCTAGGATACTCCTCAATGATAATACTATGTATACAAAGGGTCAAATAACCCTTCCTTGAGCTCCCACTTGACAATAATATTATACTCGAGGAAGGGTCAACTTACCCTTTTTTGGGTAGGTTTTATATTATCTTCTTGTGTGTGGGGGGCTGCATCATATTTGATGACTTCGTCTGAAGATCCCTCCCTAGTAGTGCTCTTTGTGTCATGTGCATCGAGAACTTTACTAGGGGGGTCCCAAGGGGGGCCAAGATTTGACCCCCTGGTTACACGAAATGTTCGGGGTAGCACCTCGAAATTTATTTTTTGGGTGAGATTTGCTATTTTAGCATTTTTCACTATTTTTAGTGATTCTCTAAATTAATATTGGATTAAGGTATTAGGGTTTGGGTAGTTGTGGAATACCTAAAATATTATGTATATATTGTATTATGAATGGTGAAATTAATACAATGAAGATTTGAGAGGTGCAACACCAAGGAAGGTTGGTTTTTCTCTCAGTTAAGGGTTTCCATCATAAATCTATGTGTACTATGTGTATGAGCCATTGATTATTTTTTGTTTTTCTTAGAATATATATGCATTTCTTTACTTCACAGGTTCAAACTTACACTCTTTCCTGACATCCCCGTCAACTTGAATATTATGCTCAAATAAGGGTTGGCCAACCCTTCCCCAACCTCTGCTAAATGGGAAAGGTAATTGAGAGGAAGGGTCAGTTGTCCCTACTATGAGATCCCCTCAATAAGAAAACTAATATAGATGAAGGGTTGACCGACCCTTCTTTGTGCTTCCCTTCAACAATAATGCTATGATCAAGTGTCAATCAACCCTTCCCTAGGATCCTCATCATTGTGAGGACTACGCTCGAAAAAGGTTTCGTCGACCCTTCCATGGGCTCCCCTCGACAAGAAAAAAATCTAAAGGAAGGGTCAATCAACACTTCATAATGCTCCCCTCAGTGGTGTTGTAGGATAAATGTACCCTACAAGAGTTACCTCCATTACGTTCTTCCTAGACCTAAGACAGAATAAAGATGCAAGCTAAAGAATTTCCTAGATCTAAATCATAGATGAAAATATCTACGCAATAAGAGGTTGAGAAGCAAACTCGATACTTCGATGATTTTCCTTGCATATTCCTTGGTCGTCCACTCCTTTGAATATATCCTTCACTTTCACAAACACAGTTTTTCACACATAGGAAAACAAAAAACACCTTTCACGAGATCAAACGTAATATGTATAAAACATATATCTAATAATATATCACAAAGACATGAAAATATTAACTCTCTATGAATATTATGATCACCATATACAATCAATTAAAGGGGAAAATCATGTGCATCTTCTATTAATAAGGCAAAAACTTACAGCTTAAGCCTCTCCCAATTTCCTTGATCAAGCTCCGTAATCAATCTGACATTATAAGTTTACTCTATGTTTTTCTCCCCTATTCCCATGAGAGACCCTCAATATATAGGATGAAAGATATGAGATGGTGGATAACTCTTAGACACTCAAAAGAAGAAGCTTCTCGAGGTCAAATTACAAGAAATTCGATCTTGCCAGTGCCTCTGACTGCTAACCTCTAGATTATGCCCATCAGGTGATCATGTGGCAAATAGTTGTATAAAAAAAGGGAAAACTAATATAAAGGAAGGATTAGTCAACCCTTCCTCTAGCTCCCCCTCCACAATAATACCATGCTTGAGGAAGGGTTAGTTTACCCTTCACATGGATCCTTATCGATGCAAATATCATTCTAGAGTAAGGGTTGGTCTATCCTTCCCTATTATCCCCCTTAATGAGAATATTATGCTAGAGGAAAGGTTATCTAAGCCTTCTCAAGCTCCCCCTCAACAATAATAGTATGCTCAAGGAATATTTGGTCCACCCTTCCCTGTGATCCTCGTCAATGTGATTATTATGCTCAAAAAAGGATAAATCGACCCTTCCCTCAACTCCCCTCAATGAGAAAGATAATAAAGAGGAAGGGTTGGCCAACCATTTCCCAGGCTCCCATCAATAAGAAAAATAATATATAGGAAGGGTCAGCCTACTCTTCCCCAAGCTCCCCTTCAAGAATAAAATTATGCTCTAGGAAAGGTCATTTGACACTTCCTTGGGATCCCCATCGACATGAATACTATGATCGAAGAAGGTTTGGTTGACCCTTCCTTGGGATCCCGTCAACGAGAAATATGATATGGAGGAAGAGTTGGTTGACCCTTCCCCAGGCTCCCCTCAACAAGAAAACTAATATAGAGAAAGTGTTGGCCAACACTTCCCTAGGATCCTCATTAACATCAATGCAATGAATAAGGTAGGGTCAGATAACCCTTCCATGGGCTCCCCTTGATGAGAACACTAAGTTGGAGGAAGGGTCATCTAACCCTTCCCTAGAATCCCCTTGATAGAAAAACTAATATAGAGAAGGGTTGGTTGACCCTTGAATAGGATCTACTCAAAAAGAATAAAATCTTTGAGACAATAAAATATCATTTGATATAGGTTTCTATAAATTTTATGAACCATAATTATATGGTGGTGAAATCACTTTGATGTTGAACAACCTCATAATGAGTGGCATTAAACCAAAGTGAGTGCTCTAAAGTAGTCAAAAACTTATTTCTATAGAGAGACTATGCTCAGCAAGAATTTGTTTGATCTCGTCGTGTCAAAGTAAATACACAAGCCTATGTTAGGGTCCAAGCCTCTCCCAAATACAATTACCCCTAGCAATTAGAAAATCTTCATTTCATGTTGCATGTTACTCTTGGAATGACTAGGGATGGAACCGAAGAAAAATTAACTAGATCCTCGGATATTTGAACCCTAAATCAATCCATTTTAAACATTGAGTGCTTAATTCACATCAAAAAATATTTTTTCCGCGGATTTGTTCTGGACATATATTTTCATAACAACAATCACAAGCCAAATTCCAAATGTTGTACAAAATTAATGCACCGCAAGACCAATAGCATCAAAGTGTTATAACCTATATTTTCAATCATAACTACTTGTGGAATGGAATGCCTACATATAGATTTAGTTTCTCATGGGTGAATATTTATATCCACAGGTAGGTATTTTCTTGGTTGGAGCTTGATTTAACTATTGATGGTTGGAAATTAAGCAAAAAAACCATAATAATTGAGTGAAGAATGGAAATTTTAAATATAAATATAGAAATAGATGCATTTTCTCTACCAATTGCATCAATGCATATCAAACAGGAGGTATCACCACATTCAATAGAAATCTAACATTCCATACAACACTCTTAGCATTATGTGGAGTTATATGGAATGAAATTTAGTGAGCGTTGTCAAAACTAACTTGTACATATTGGCTATAAGTCCATATACCTCCCCAAATAAATGACACTATACCAGTACTCATAGTCACTTATGTGTGTGCAAAAGGAGTAAGACAAAACAATTTCCAGCAATGTGAAATAATACATTCTTCATAAAAAAGGTGTATGAACTAGTATTGTGCGAGAAGTACCAGAATTAACACTATTTGTTATAGTTGAAATGTGAATAAGTAAAATTATAGCAAGGCATGTTTGTGAGTAATATGTGTAGTATTTTTATTGTTGATATTTGTCATTAGTTGAAACACAACTAAGTACTAGAACTAGTAACAAGTATGAAATCATGGAAGTCATTGGGCCCACTTCTCTATAATGTGTACGTGAGTGTGTTTTATCATGTCCTTTAGTTGATCCATAAGAAGTTTGATCGAATATATATTTTGTTTTAACTTTACACTCTTATCGTTTTTAGCTACATACGAAAGTAAATTCACCAAGTAGTTTGAGAGATGGCTTCCAACCCAATCCTATGCATGCAAACTAATTTTACAAACTTGGCCACAAACATGGCTTCCAAATATGGACATGTACATACCTTGTTGTCAACACTAGACACATCAACATGCATTTGTAAATACCTAACCAATTAATTATAACCATTCATAAGAGTCACAAGGCCCCACACCTCCCAACAATCATGTATAGTTTCGTATATGAAGTATGAATTATTTTCTAAAGGAGACAACTTTGAGGAAACATGAGAAAATCTTAAGGAAAAATAGATCGTGCTTATATCTAAACTTAAATCAAGAGGGAAAGACAATATTCTTACAAGCTTCAAATCCAAACCAACAAACAAACCCAACACTTAGAATTCAACTTGATGAATCATTTTTAGGCTCCCCTTGATGAGAATACTAAGTTGGAGTAAGGGTCATCTAACCCTTCCCCAGAATCCCCTTGACATAAAAACTAATATAGAGAAGGGTCGGTTGACCCTTGAATAGGATCTACTAAAAAAGAATAAAATCTTTGAGACAATAAAATATCATTTGATATAGGTTTCTATAAATTTTATAAACCATATTATATGGTGTTGAAATCACTTTGATGTTGAAGAACCTCATAATGAGTGGCATTAAACCAGAGTGAGTGCTCTAAAGTAGTCAAAAACTTATTTCTATAGAGAGATTGTGCTCAGAAAGAATTTGTTTGATATCGTTGTGTCAAAGTAAATACACAAGCCTATGTTAGGGTCCAAGCCTCTCCCAAATAAAATTACCCCTAGAAATTAGAAAAACTTCATTTCATGTTGCATGTTACTCCTGGAATGACTAGGGATGGAACCAAAGAAACATTAACTAGATCCTCGGATATTTGAACCCTAAATCAATCCATTTTAACCTTGAGTGCTTAATTCACATCAAAAAATATTTTTTCTGTGGATTTGTTTTGGACAAATATTTTCATAACAACGATCACAAGCCAAATTCCAATTGTTGTACAAAATTAATGCACCACAAGACCAATAGCATCAAAGTGTTATAACCTATATTTTCAATCATAACTACTTGTGGAATGGAATGCCTACATATAGATTTAGTTTCTCATGGGTGAATATTTATATTCATAAGTAGGTATTTTCTTGGTTGGAGCTTGATTTAACTATTGATGGTTGGAAATTAAGCAAAAAAAACCATAATAATTGAGTGAAGAATGGAAATTTTAAATAGAAACATAGAAAGAGATGCATTTTCTCTACCAATTGCATCAATTCATATCAAATTGGAGGTATCACCACATTCAATAGGAATCTAACATTCCATATAACACTCTTAGCATTATGTGGAGTTATATGGAATGAAATTTAGTGAGCGTTGTCAAAAAAAACTTGTACATATTGGCTATAAGTCCATGTACCTCCCCAAATAAATGACACTATACCAGTACTCATAGTCACTTATGTGTGTGCAAAAGGAGATATACAAAACAATTTATAGCAATGTGAAATAATACATTCTTCATAAAAAAGGGTGTATGAACTAGTATTGTGCGAGAAGTACCAAAATTAACACTATTTGTTATATTTGAAATGTGAATAAGTAAAATTTATAGCAACGCATGTTTGTGAGTAATATGTGTAGTATTTTTATTGTTGATATTTGTCATTAGTTGAAACACAACTAAGGACTAGAACTATTAAAAAGTATGAAAGCATGGAAGTCATTGGGCCCACTTCTCTATAATGTGTACGTGAGTGTGTTTTATCATGTCTTTTAGTTGATCCATAAGAAGTTTGATCGAATATATATTTTGTTTTAACTTTACACTCTTATCGTTTTTAGATACATATGGAAGTAAATTCACAATGTAGTTTGAGAGAAGGCTTCCAACCCAATCCTATGCATGCAAACTAATTTTACAAACTTGGCCACAAACATGGCTTCCAAATATGGACATGTACATACCTTGTTGTCAACACTAGACACATCAACATGCATTTTTAATTACTTAACCAATTAATTATAACCATTCATAAGAGTCACAAGGCCCCACACCTCCCAACAATCATGTATAGTTTCGTATATGAAGTATGAATTATTTTCTAAAGGAGACAACTTTGAGGAAACATGAGAAAATATTAAGGAAAAATAGATCGTGCTTATATCTAAACTTAAAGCAAGAGGGAAAGACAATATTCTTACAAGCTTCAAATCCAAACCAACAAACAAACCCAACACTTAGAATTCAACTTGATGAATCATTTTTAGGCTCCCCTTGATGAGAATACTAAGTTGGAGGAAGGGTCATCTAACCCTTCCCCAGAATCCCCTTGATAGAAACACTAATATAGAGAAGGGTCGGTTGACCCTTAAATCGGATCTACTCAGAAAGAATAAAATCTCTGAGACAATAAAATATCATTTGATATAGGTTTCTATAAATTTTATGAACCATAATTATATGGTGGTGAAATCACTTTGATGTTGAACAACCTCATAATGAGTGGCATTAAACCAGAGTGAGTGCTCTAAAGTAGTCAAAAACTTATTTCTATAGAGAGATTGTGCTCAGCAAGAATTTGTTTGATCTCGTCATGTCAAAGTAAATACACAAGCCTATGTTAGGCTCCAAGCCTCTCCCAAATAAAATTACCCCTAGAAATTAGAAAAAAAATCATTTCATGTTGCATGTTACTCTTGGAATGACTAGGGATGGAACCAAAGAAAAATTAACTAGATCCTCGAATATTTGAACCCTAAATCAATCCATTTTAAACCTTGAGTGCTTAATTCACATAAAAAAATATTTTTTCCGCATATTTGTTTTGGACATATATTTTCATAACAACAATCACAAGCCAAATTCCAAATGTTGTACAAAATTAATGCACCCCAAGACCAATAGCATCAAAGTGTTATAACCTATATTTTCAATCATAACTACTTGTGGAATGGAAATCCTACATATAGATTTAGTTTCTCATGGGTGAATATTTATATCCATAAGTAGGTATTTTCTTGGTTGGAGCTTGATTTAAATATTGATGGTTGGAAATTAAGCAAAAAAACCATAATAATTGAGTGAAGAATGGAAATTTTAAATAGAAACATAGAAAGAGATGCATTTTATCTACCAATTGCATCAATGCATATCAAACAGGAGGTATCACCACATTCAATAGAAATCTAACATTCCATACAACACTCTTAGCATTATGTGGAGTTATATGGAATGAAATTTAGTGAGCGTTGTCAAAACAAACTTGTACATATTGGCTATAAATCCATATACCTCCCCAAATAAATGACACTATACCAGTACTCATAGTCACTTATGTGTGTGCAAAAGGAGAAATACAAAGCAATTTACAGCAATGTGAAATAATACATTCTTCATAAAAAAGGTGTATGAACTAGTATTGTGCGAGAAGTACCAAAATTAACACTATTTGTTATAGTTGAAATGTGAATAAGTAAAATTTATAGCAAGGCATGTTTGTGAGTAATATGTGTAGTATTTTTATTGTTGATATTTGTCATTAGTTGAAACACAACTAAGCACTAGAACTAGTAAAAAGTATGAAATCATGGAAGTCATTGGGCCCACTTCTATATAATGTGTGCGTGAGTGTGTTTTATCATGTCCTTTAGTTGATCCATAAGAAGTTTGATCGAATATATATTTTGTTTTAACTTTACACTCTTATCGTTTTTAGCTACATACAAAAGTAAATTCACAATGTAGTTTGAGAGATGGCTTCCAACCCAATCCTATGCATGCAAACTAATTTTACAAACTTGTCCACAAACATGGCTTCCAAATATGGACATGTACATACCTTGTTGTCAACACTAGACACATCAACATGCATTTGTAATTACTTAACCAATTAATTATAACCATTCATAAGAGTCACAAGGCTCCACACCTCCCAACAATCATGTATAGTTTCGTATATGAAGTATGAATTATTTTCTAAAGGAGACAACTTTGAGGAAACATGAGAAAATCTTAAGGAAAAATAGATCGTGCTTATATCTAAACTTAAGGCAAGAGGGAAAGACAATATTCTTACAGGCTTCAAATCCAAACCAACAAACAAACCCAACACTTAGAATTCAACTTGATGAATCATTTTTACATGCACTTGGTCAACATTGCAAAAACATACAAGATATACCAACCAAAATTGTCCAAATGATACAATAAATTTAACCTACTTACAAAGAAAATGTTTTCATTGATTCCTTACTCAATGTTATATATCCATGAATTAAATTCCTTATTCCTCGGGATCCCCATCGACATGAATATTGTGATCAAAGAAGGGTTGGTTGACCCTTCCTTGGGTTCCCCTCAATGAGAAAAATAATATGGAGGAAGAATTGGATGACCCTTCCCCAGGCTCCCCTTGACGAGAAAATTAATATAGAGCAATTGTTGGCCAACCCTTCCCTAGGATCCTCATTAACGTGAATGCAATGCATAAGGAAGGGTCAGCTAACCCTTCCCTAGGCTCCCCTTGATGAGAATACTAAGTTGGAGGAAGGGTTAGCTAACCCTTCCCCAGAATCCCCTTAATAGAAAAACTAATATAGAGAAGGGATGGTTGACCCTTGAATAGGATCTACTCAACAAGAATAAAATCCCTAAGAAAATAAAATAT
>JASDQU010318592.1:0-13228 GCA_032191745.1 Picea mariana
GATCATGATGACAGGGGGAGTATGAGTTGTGACATTCCCCAAAAATAAAGTATTTTTGAAATTTAAAATTGATTGGAAAATTTTTTGTTTTTAGTAAATTTGAATTTGGAATAATTTTGCCATTTATGGAAATTTCAAATTTTAAATTTGATAATTGTAATAAATTATTATGACTGTTGGGTAGAGATTTGATTTGACCCAACTAACTCTTTAACTATGACACTTGTATGAAAACAAAATATTTTATATTAATTGCAGGAGACAAATGGAACAACCATGTTAAAAATTCAGCTAACCATAACTCCATGAGTGGGGAACATGTTGAGACTACCTTTGGGATGACTGTTACAAGTGGAAAATCAGAGATTTGGCCAATGGCTATCCCTGAAAAATCAGGGATTTAGATAGCTGCAAAAATTCCCAAAGGGGAAGAAAGACCCAGGTAAAAAAGGATTGTTCTATATATAACATATGTGAGGAGGTAGGACGTTTCCGAGTATGCTATGGAAAAGAGACTATTGAATTTTTTCCTTGATGTTATGAACACTACTGATTGAGTGTGAGGCAAGAGGAATCTGCGGGAGTTGAAGGACATTGATGAGGAGGATTTTTCAAGTTCGCCCTCATGGATTCATGGTCAGGATAGTGGGTGAACCAGGCAAGTGAATTGGCTGCCCAGTTCTAAGGTTGGGAGGAATGTGGTTGTTCCTTTTGTCTTTCGCACATCATTTCAGATATGTTATTCTGCCCCCTTCTCTGGTTGAGTTCTATAGGATTAAATACTTGATAGAATGATATATACTAGTTCTGAATGGATTACCTTTGTTACATCTTATTGTTGTTATATACTAGTTTTGAATGGATTACCCTTTGTCACATCTTATTACTGTTATATACTAGTTTGGAATGGATTATCTTTGCTGCACCATAATTATGTTATGAATAGTCTATTAGTTTTTTCTTAGCTGAAAGAATAAGCCTGGTCAAACACCAGGAAGAATAAATTGTGTAAATTGGATTACTGCTTTGAACAAGATAAACACTATAGGAAAAACCCACAAGTAAATCGTATTGTAGGTTGTCGTTGTCTGTGTTTTGCAATATAAGTATGAATTCAATAATGTATATATATATATATATATATATATATATATATATAGGTATGGTCGAATACTTACTATCTGGTACACAAAAATATGAGAGGAAGTATAAATTTTGGCTAAGAATCTTCCATGTACAAACTGAACAGTTACGATCTTAGGAGATAAATGTAATCGTGTTTAGCGTAGAATTACAAGATGACTTGGTCTCTGGAACTAAAGTTCGAACTGTAAGAATTGAATTTTCGATTAAATCGGCTAATATTGATAAAATTACCAGGACTAATGACGAGAGGCGTGAAGGCCCACGGAGATAAAAGGACATCCTAAAACTTCACAGGATTACACAGACCCCTGAATAAGTTGATAAATATGTACACAATAGCATAATAAATTAGAAATCAAAAGAATACCTTGACCCGATCATGGAATAGACACAAATCGAATTATTTATTATCATGCTTTCTGGAATATATCACATATGAGATACACACACAGTCAACAATAGTCGAGTTCCTTTATTTAATTCAAGATCCTAATTTTTTTAAAGAAGCCAGCAGGGCATTAAATAGATCTAAAACGACGAAATAAACAATAAGTTATATAGTTAAGCAGGAGGGAACTCCTGAAATTCTTTTGCAAAAATACATTACATAACCCATCCAGTTTTAGACAATTAAATACCCCTTACTGTGTAGTATCCAATGAAAGGAAATACTCCCCCAAAACAGGTTACTCTTATGATTTTGAAACCGGAACAAAAACTACATTGATAATAGAAAGATTGGAAAGGACTATGCCTTCCTCTAGAACCAAAAGGATGAGATGGAGAAGGTTCCGGGCATGGAACCCGAATACCTTGGTTGCCATGGGTGGGAATGGAGATCCGATACCATAATCCGGTGAAAACTCTGCAAAATAATACCATTGAAACATTAGGACATTAAAATAGAAAGATGAATAAAAATAACTACAGAATATCACTTAAACAGATCCTTTACTTATCTATGAATTGTCGAGAGTGTGCTCCTTTCTAGTAGTGGTCATTCCCAAAACTGAACGGGGAGGAGTGAGCTTGAGTAAGATTGATGGATACCCTTGCATCAAACAGGGTCCCATCTTTACATCAATATCCAGTTCCAGAAAAGATTATGCAAGAGAATACGATTCTCATAATTAAAATAACCTTTTCAATATCAAACCTCGAAAACACTATACAGTGGATGAATATTCTCTAGTTACTGAGATGCAAACGAAGTCAGATATTTTACTATACCAGACACTCATAAGTTAATAAAATTCAAAAGCAGTTGATTCAAAAATCACCAAATTTTTAATACGTGGACGAATCATAAGATTAACAAAAGAAATGTTTGGATAACAGAATGTGGTAAGACAGTGCAGGATCCGCAAGAAACTATCAGTACAACCCTAGTCCTCGATAATGAATCTACGAAGGGACTATCCAAATTTTCCTGGGGATTACAGGTGATGGGTAGAAAGTCCACCAAGTCGGGTTTATAGATTCTGCAAACGAAAGTTCATTCAGTAAGGACAGAGCTACACTGCAATAATAGAAATTTTCTTCCACATAACTTTAACCTCTAGAATTCGGGAAAGGTGTCGCGAAAACGTAATACCAAACGTTGTTACAGAAAGAGTAAAAGAGAGAGGTACGAGTGAAACCTAAAGGAAATTCTCATGAAGTACCGAGAAAGCATTAAAATGAGATATCAAACCCTTCAAACCACCCCGAACAGAGGACGGGTCGATAATAGAAACTAACTATCTGGAAGGGAGGAAAATTATAGAACCCTTTTCCCCTGAGATTTAACAGTAAAGGAGTAGTTAACCATAGACATAAACAATCACTAAGGTACGCAAACCAATCCATGGATATTTCAAAGGAAGGGGACTCGCTTGAAATCCACAACTAGAGATGTAAGAATAAAGTGAAAACTTACCAGTTGGTGAGACTGAGGTGCTGCCTTCATTAGAGAAAATCCTCATAGTCGTTTTCCCTTCACCAAGGAGGTGATATCGTAGAGCTAGGTTTTGGAGGACCTCTCATGGAAAAAGAAAAGTTCAACGAACTAGAAAACCCTTACCTCGAAGATTAAAGGCTACGGGTAAAAAAGGCCAGGTGATGTGATAGGCTTGGTGCGCCTTGAATGGTTAACTTGTCAGGTAATGGCCTTGACATTGTCATACGCCTTACCCTTGTTTAATGCCCTTGCCAGGATTAAATTCTCATTAGACCTACCTCTCCCTTGACATTTAGTGGGCTACGAATTAAGGGAGCGCCTTTGTGACTCATAGGAACCTCTAACCTGAAAGTACCATGAGCATAGTTAACACACTGATCATTTGACGTTATAGTTGGACAGGTGGTGCCGAGTGGGATGGATAATAAAGCAGAGGATGATCATAGATTCATACTTTGATTTACCTGGGAGGCCTTAACTAACCACTAACCATATCCTGATGCTTATTTCATTAAAGTGGTCTATTTACATTGTGTTAAAGAATTACGAGGAGGAATATAATCTAACCCCACTCTTACCTAAGTCATTTTGGATCATACTTAGTTTGGATATGTGTATAGTCTAACGTAGGAGGCTTAGACCAAAAGCCCCAAAATCGTTGTAGGTTAGACCTGTGGTAATGGTTATAGAGTACATAGATAGTAAATTTATTATAATCACGGGACTTTAAGTAAACTTTAAAAAAATGGAGTAGGTGTTTTCTTATATCGTCGTTTTTGAAACTTTAAAGTTAGGTGTTAATGAAATTCGATGAAAGTGAGGACTCTAGAACCTCTTCAGAATCAAGTAATATAATAAAGAGCCTACTACTTTTTAACATCAAAGCTATTCAAAGATGAATGTATAAGTAAAAGGGAATCATAAAAAAAAAAATTATTTGGTAGATTTGAGGTTTATTACATATGGTATCAGAGAAAAGGTTACACCACTGGACCTAAATAGGGCCACATTAGTTGTTTAACATATATTACAATCTATGGAAAACTAATAAACCTTTTTGTTACAGACATAAAACCTTTCTGTTTGTGTGAGTTATGGCAGCTCAAGATGATGCAAAAATCAGGATGGAAGGAAATCTGGAGCAGAGATGTCCAGGAGATCCAAGACAGAACTGTGACGAAAGCTCACCCATGAAAGTTTTGGAAACAATGAGGAACCTTATTGTTGAACTGCAAGTTTTCAAAGCCAACAACGAGAAATTGAAGAAAGGACAGTAGGAACAACAAGAGATAAACAAAGTCCTACTGCGCAGTATAGTGACCAAGAAAATCCCAAGGGACGATAACCATGACGAGGAAGCCAACAAGAGAGCCTCCAAGAACTCTGGGCCAGAAACAGAAAAGGGAGACAGTTCATCTAAAGGAATACCATTAGATGAAGACAAATTTAAAAAAGACAAGAAAATAAAACAAGTAGACCACCTTGACGGAGAATTTAAAAAGATTAAACCAACTACCTTTGATGGAGAATCTAAAATAGGAGAGGAAGTTGAAGCGTGGCTGTTGGACATCAAAAAATACTTCCAGATCTACAACTAATCCAACAATATGAAGGTCAGAATGGCCATCTACAATCTGAAAGGGAACGCCAACATTTGGTGGCAAGATCTGAAATTGGCCAAAGGCCTAAAGGAGAAACTATTGGAATGGTCTGACTTTAAGTAGTATTTCAAAAAGCAGTACCTTTCTGAAATATATTATGAAAGGAAAACGAAAGAATTTTATGAGTTACGACTTGGGAAAATGACGATGGAAGACCTTATAAATAAATTTCTGGAATTACTAAGTTTCATACCATACATCCGGGATGATAAGGTAAAATTCCAGCGATTCTTAAGTTGTTTACCGCAGACCTACAGGGACAGAATTGAGTTTGACAACCCCAAATCCTTGAGTAAAGTATTCAGGAAAGCATGAATGTGCCACGATCAATATAAGCAACGAGTAGAGTTTACCAAATCCTGGAAGGATAAGACGCAAGATCGTATGAACCAGTGGAAGAAGGGATACCGGCCAACTCCATATCGAAATGCATCAAAAAACTTTCCAAGAAAGGATTTTCACTCCAACCATATGAATATGCAAGGCAGCGTTAAATAGGTAAACTTGGGAATGAAGAAGTTTGGGGACATCCCCTATGAACCACTAAAGTGATGGCAATGTGGAGAACCTCATCTAAGGAGGAACTATCCTCATTTAAGCACAGAAAACATAACTGTTGTTCATAATTTACAGGAAGCCTCGATGGTGGGAGACATGGGAAAAATCTTGCATCGGATTAATGCAACCATAGATGACTAGCAAGCTAACCACCAATCCTCCGTGGTAGAAATCGAAGGTAAAATCAATAACACCCGAATTTCTATTTTATTCGATCTTGGAGATACGTTAAGTTATATCACTCTAGGAGTAGTAGAGTCAAATTAACTTAAGAGGACGAAACACACAAATCATGGCTGGTATATTTAGCAACAGGAACAAAAATGGAAGTGGTTGACTTTATTTCTGATTTTGAATTTAACCTAGATGGTCAAAACATAAAAAAAAAATTGAATATTCTACCACTAGGATCCTACGACATGATCATTAGAATGGATTGGTTGGAAAGACACAAAGTAGTTCTAGATTGTTATACAAAGACACTTAACTATAAAGATGATTGTGACACTACTAGAACATCCCAAGGTATACCAAAACCAGTATCTGTTAGACAAGTTACAACAATGCAGTTGAATAAATGTATGAGAAAGGGGTGTCAAGTTTACGTCATCCAAGTAACGAATATGTTATAAAAAGAAGATAAGCCAAAGCTAGAATATTTTACTGTCCTGCGTGAGTTTATAGACATGTTTGTTGATGAGATACTAGAATTACCTCCTAGAAAGGAAATAGACTTCTGCATAGACCTACGATCGGGGTCAGCCCCTATATCAAAGCACCTTATCGAATGAGTTTACATGAATTGACAGAACTAAAGATACAACTACAAGAATTGTTGGACAAAAAGTATATCAGACCCAGTGTTTCACCATGGGGAGCAGCAATCCTCTTTGTGAAAAAGAAAGATGGTACTCTAAGACTATGTATCGACTATAGACAATTGAATAAAATGACTATTAATAATAAGTACCCCTTATCTAGGATAAATGATCTATTCGATCAAGTAAGTGGGGCCAAGATCTTTTCAAAGTTGGATTTACGATCCGGTTATCATCAAGTGAGGATAAAAGACGAGGATATAAACAAAACAGATTTTCGAATAAGATATGGAAACTACAAATTCGTAGTCATACCTTTCGGACTCACTAATGCACCAGCCACCTTTATGTGTCTGATGAACAATATTTTCATTCACTACTTAGACAAGTTTGTGGTGGTATTTGTCGATGATATTCTGGTTTATTCGAAAATGGAGGAAGAACATGATGAACACTTAAGAATAGTTTTGCAAACATTGAGAAAACACAAACTGTACACCAAATTTGATAAGTGCGACTTTTATAAAAAATAAATACAATATTTAGGACACGTAATTTCATCAAAAAACATTGTCATAGACCTTGAGAAGATAAAATCCATTATAGAATGGTTGGTGCCAAAGGACCTAGCAAGAATCTAGTCATTCATGGGAATCACCAGATACTATTGCAGATTCATAAAAGGATTTTCCAAAATAGCCTACCCTATCATGCCATTACAAAAGAAAGGGACCAAGTTTAACTGGTCACAGAAATGTCAAGACAATTTTAACAAGCTGAAGGAATTATTGACAGCGACAACCATATTGAAGGTAGAAGACCCAGATAATGACTTCGCCGTATGTGTTGATGCTAGTAAATAAGGACTAGGTGGTTTCCTAACTCAGGAAGGACACATTATCTATTATAAGTCCCGAAAATTAAAAGAACATAAACAAAACTATGTCACTCATGACTTAGAATTGGCAACAGTAATACATGCCTTAAAAATGTGGTGACACTACATAATGGGCAGAAAATTTCTACTGTTGACGGATAATAGCAACATGAAATATTTGTTTAGCCAACCAGATATTAACGCAAGGCAAGCAAGATGGCTAGAATTCTTGAGTGAATTCGACTTCGAAGTCATACATATCAAGGGTGACGAAAATAAGGTAGCAGACGTGCTAAGCAGAAGAGTCCATGGGTTATATGAAATAAATATTAGCAGGGAAGAAAGTGATTTGGAACAAAGAATAAGGACGACAGGTTTTAACGACAAAAATTACACTAAGGAAATGGACAAATTACAAAACAATATCGAAAACTAAGATAAACTAGATCTAAGTATCGATAAGAAGGGACTACTATGATTTAAAAACAGACTTTACATACCAGATTCAGTAGAATTAAAGGTAATAGTCTTGGACAAAGTGCATAAGAAACCGTATTCTGGCCATCCAGGATACCAGAAAATGATAACGACACTTAGAAGACTATTTTATTGGCCTAATATGAAGGGAGAAACAATGGAATACTTGACTAGGTGCCGAGATTGTCAATAGGTTAAGGCCGAACACCAACATCTAGCTGACCTATTACAGCCATTACTAGTACCAGAATGGAAATGGGAGACCATATCGCTGGACTTTATAATAGGTTTTTCAAAAACTTAGAAACTTAATGACTCTATTATGGTTGTAATCGATAAACTTAGTAAGTCTACACACTTTATTCCTATAAAGCCTATTTTTAAAGCTATAAGCATTGCTGAAATATTTATGAAAGAAATTTTTAGACTGCATTGTATTCCTAAAATGGTGATTTCAGATAGAGATGTAAAATTCACATCCATTTTTTCGAAGGAATTTTTTGCATGGCTAAATACTAATCTGAATTTCAGCACGAGTTATCATCCAAAAATGGATGGACAGACTGAAAGGACAAACCAAATCATAGAGGATATGCTCTGCATGTACGTAAGAACAAAACCTAACAAATGGGAGGACTATCTACACTTGGTAGAATTTGCATATAACAATGGGTACCCAACTTTGGCTAAGTTAATCCCTTTCGAGGTACTGTATGGCAGAAAGTGCACAGCTCCAATTAGTTGGGATAACCCGACTGACAGACTCATGGTTGGACCAGAGATTCTCCAAGAAATGGAGAACATGGTAAGAAAGGTACAATAGAACTTAAAAGAAGCACAAGACAAACAAAAGAGCTATGCAGATCAGAAAAGAAGACGCTTGGGATTTCAAGTGGGAGACCATGTGTACTTGAAGGTCAAAGCCCAGAAAAGTTCATTTAAGTTAGGGAATTGTGCCAATATGGCACCCAGGTTTTGTGGGCCCTTTGAGATACTAGCTTGAATTGGACCCGTAGCATACCAACTTGCACTTCCAACTAATCTAAGAATTCACAATGTATTTCATGTTTCTTTGTTGAAAAAGTATGTCCATGACCCTACTCATATGATTGATTGGGACTTGGTGCAAGTGGAACCAGAAGGCGAGTTCTAGGCAGAATCCCTGCATATTCTGGACTAGAGAGAAATAGCACTTTGTAACATAGTCGTCGCTCAGGTAAAGGTGCAATGGAAGCACTTTAGTCTTGAGGAGGCCACTTGGGAGTTGGAGGGAGATTTGCAGAAATCTCATCCAACCCTATTCCAAAAAAGGAATGAACACTAAGGAAAGTGTTTTATTGAAGGCGGAAAGGATGTGACATTCCCCCAAAATAAAGTATTTTTGAAATTTAAAATTGATTAGAAAATTTTCCATTTTTAGTAAATTTGAATTTGGAATAATTTTGCCATTTATGGCAATTCCGAATTCCGAATTTGATAATTGTAATAAATTATTATGACTGTTGGGTAGAGATTTTATTTGACCCAACTAACTATTTAACTATGACACTTGTATGAAAACCAAATATTTTATATTAATTGCAAGAGACAAATGGAACAACCATGTTAGAAATTCAGCATGACTCCATGAGTGGGGAACATGTTGGAACTACCTTTGGGCTGATTGTTACAAGTGGAAAATTAGATATTTGGCCATTGACAACCCCTAAAAATCAAGGATTTAGATAGCTGCAAAAATTCCCAAGGGGGAAGAAAGACCTAGGCAAAAAAGGATTGTTCTATACATATCATATGTGAGGAGGCAGGATGCTACCGAGTATGTTGGGGAAAAGAGACTATTGAATTTTTTCCTTACTGTTATGAACACTACTGATTGAGTGTGAGGGAAGAGGAATCTGTGGTAGTTGAAGGACATTGATGAGGAGGAGTTTCCAAGTTCTCCCTCATGGATTCATGGTCAGGCTAGGGGGTGAACCAGGCATGTGAATTGGATGCCCAGTTCTAAGGTTGGGAGGAACGTGGTTGTTCCTTTTGTCTTTTGCACATCATTTTAGATATGTTATTCTGCCCCCTTCTCTGACTGAGTGCTATAGTATTAAATACTTGATAGAATGATATATACTAGTTCTGAATGGAGTACTTTTGTTACATCTTATTGTTGTTATATACTAGTTCTGAATGGATTACCCTTTGTCACATCTTATTACTGTTATATACTAGTTTGGAATAGATTATCTTTGCTGCACCATAATTATGTTATGAACAATCCATAGGTTTTTTCTTAGCTTAAATAATAAGCCTATTCAAACACCAGGAAGAATAAATTATGTAAATTGGATTACTACTTTGAACAAGATAAGCACTATAGGAAAAACCCACGAGTAAATTGTATTGTAAGTTGTAGTTGTCCGTGTTTTGCAATACAAGTATGAATTCAATAATGTATGTATATATATATATATATATATACAGGTTTGCTCGAATACTTACTATCTAGTACAAAACAATATGAGAGGAAGCATGAATTTTGGTTAAGAGTCTTCCATGTACAAACTGAACAGTTGCGATCTTAGGAGATAACTATAATCGTGTTTAATGCAGAATTACAAGAAGAATTGGTCTCTGGAACTACAATTCAGACTGTGAAAATTGAATTTTGGATTAAATCAGCTAATATTGATAAAATTACTAGGACTAATGACGAGAGGCGCAAAGGCCCAAGGAGATAAAAGGACATCCTGAAACTTCACAGGATTACACAGATCCCTGAATAAGTTGATAACTATGTACACAATAGCATAATCAATTAGAAATCAAAAAGAAAGCCTTGACACAATCACGGAATAGATGCAAATCAAATTATTTATTATCATGCTTTCTAGAATCAATCACATATGAGATACACACAGTCATCAATAGTCGAGTTACTTTATTCAATTCAAGATCCTAATTTTTTTAAAGAAACTACCATGGTGTTAAATAGATCTAAAACAATGAAATAAACCATAAGTTATATAGTTAAGTAGGAGGGAACTCCTAAAATCCTTTTGCGAAAATACATTACATAACTCATCCAGATTGAGACAATTAAATACCCCTTACTATGTAGTATCCAATGAAAGGAAATACTCCCCAAAAATGGGTTACTCTTACAATTTTGAAATCGGAACAGAAACTACATTGATAGTAGAAAGATTGGAAAAGACTATGCCTTCCTCTAGAACCAAAAGGATGAGATGGAGAAGGTTACGGGCACGAAACCTGAATACCTTGGTTGCCATGGGCAGGCGTGGAGATCGGGTACCATACTCCGGCGAAAACTCTGCAAAATAATACCATCAAAACATTAGGACATTACAACAGAAAGATGAATAAAAATAACTACAGAATATCACTTAAACAAATCCTGTACTTATCTATGAATTGCCGAGAGTGTGCTCCTTTCTAGTAGTGGCCATTCCCAAAACTAAATGGGGAGGAGTGAGCTTGAATAATACTGATGGGTACCCTCGCATCAAACAGGGTCCCATATTTAGATCAATATCCAGTTCCAGAAAAGATTATGCAAGAAAATACAATTCTCATAATTAAAATAACCTTTTCAATACAAAACCTTGAAAACACTATATAGTGGATGAATATGCATTAGTTACTGAGGTGAAAATGAAGTCAGATATTTTACTATACCAGACCCTCATAAGTTAATAAAATTCAAAAATAGTTGATTCGAAAATTACCAAATTTTTAATACGCGGACAGATCATAAGATTAACAAAATAAATGTTTGGATAACAGAATAAGGTAAGACAGTGCAGGATCCGCAAGGAACTTTTAGTACAACACCAGTCCTAGATAACGAATCTACAGAGGGACTATTCGGATTTTCTTGGGGATTATGGGTGATGGGTAGAAAGGATTTACTCAATACCATTCGCAGAAAGTCCACCAAGATGGGTTTATATAGTTCGCGAATGAAAGTTCATTCAGTAAGGATAGAGCTACACTTCAATAATATAAATTTCCTTCCACATAACTTTAACCTCTAGAATTTGGGAAAGGTGTCGGGAAAATGTAATACCAAAAGTTGTTACAGAAACAGTAAAAGAGAGTGGTACGAGTGATCCCTAAGGGAAATGCTCACGAAGTACTGGGAAAGCATCAAAATGAGACACCAAACCCTTCAAACCAACCCGAACAGAGGATGGGTCGATAATAGAAACTAACTATCCGGAAGGGAGGAAAATTCTAGAACCCCTTTCCCATGAGATTTAACAGTAAGGGAGTAGTTAACCATAGACATAAACAATCACTAAGGCATGTGGATCAATCCATGGCGATTTCAAAGGAAGGAGAACTTGCTTGAAATCCACAACTAGTGATGCAGGAATAAAGTGAAAACTTACCAGTTGGTGAGATAGAGGTCCAGCCTCCATCAGAGAAAATCATCGCAATTTTTTTCCCTTCACCAAGGAGGCGATATCACAGAGCTAAGTTTCAGAGGACCTCTCATGGAAAAAGAAAATTTTAGCGAACTAGAAAACCCTTACCTCGAAGATTAAAGGCTACGGGTACAAAAGGCCAAGTGATGTGATAGACTTGGTGTGCCCTTAATGGTTAACCAATCAGGTAATGTCCTCGACATTTTCATACACCTTACCCCTATTTAATTCCCTTGCCAGGATTAAATTCTCGTTAGACCTACCTCTCCCTTGACATTCAATGGGCTATGGATTAATGGAGTGCCTCTGTGACTCATAGGAACCTCTAACCCTAAAGTACTATGAGCGTAGTTAACACAGTGATCAGTTGACATTACAGTTGGACAGGTGGTGCCGAGTGGGATGGATAAATGGGCATAGGATGATCGTAGATTTATACTCTGAGTTACCTAGGAGGCCTTAACTAATGACTAACCATATCCTGATGCTTCTTTCATTAAAGTGGTCTATTTTAATTGTATTAAAACATTACGAGGAGGAATATAATTTAACCCCACTCTTACATAAGTCATTTTGGATCATTCTTAGCTTGGATATGTGTATAGTCTAACGTAGGAGGCTTAGACCAGAAGCCCCAAAATCGTTGTAGGTTAGACCTGTGGTAATGGTTATAGAGTACATAGATAGTAAATTTATTATAATCACGGAAATTTAAGTAAACTTTAAAAAAATGGAGTAGGCCTTTTCTTATATTTTCATTTTTGAAACATTAAAGTTGGGTGTTAATGAAAGTCGACGGTAGTGAGGACTCTAGAACCTCTTCAGAATCAAGCAATATAATAAAGAGCCTACTACTCTTGAACATCAAAGCTATTCAAAGATGAATGTATAAGTAAAAGGGAATAATAATTTTTTTTTTTTTTATTTGGCAGATTTGAGGTTTAGTACATATGGTATCAGAGAAAAGGTTACAACACTGGACTTGAACAGGGCCACATTAGTTGTTTAACATATATTACGATCTATGCAAAACTAATAAACCTTTTTGTTACAGACAGAAAACATTTTCGTTTGTGTGAGTTATGGCAGCTCAGGATGATGCAGAAATCAGGATGGAAGGAAATCCGAAGCAGAGACCTCTGGGAGATCCAAGACAGAATAGTGACGGAAGCTCACCCATGGAATTGTTGGAAACAATGCGGAACCTTATCGTTGAACTGGAGGTTTTCAAAGCCGACAACGAGAAACTGAAGAAAGCACAGCAGGAATAGCAAGAGATAAACAAAGTCCTGCTATGCAGTATAGTGACCAAG
>JASDQU010318595.1:0-13228 GCA_032191745.1 Picea mariana
CATTGGCATCAATGACAACATGATCCAACAATTTCTTCTACATCAAAATTTTATAGCCATAGGATCCCAAATCTTGTACCATTTCACACCAACACCATATTTGATGAAGATACATTTCACAACCTTGTTATCCAACTTTCATTACTTCTCCTTAGGCACATGACCATATGCCTCAAAAACAAAAAAACAAAGATGATGAAGTGAGGTTTTCTTTCCCGTCCAAACCTCCATAGGGGTCTTATACAAAAGATTTGATGTAGAAGACCTATTAATAAAGTAACACATAGTAGCAATTGCTTCTACCAAAAATTTCTTCTCCAATACCACTCCACTAAACATAATCCTATGTCTCTCCATCAACATTATATCCATATGTTCTATAGAGACATATTATAGAACCATCAATCTACAGGAAGAAAGGAAGAAATCAGAGTTCAGAAATATGATGAGTCCATAGACAAAGAGAAATATTACTACACATCAGAGTGGGTATTGTCTTGAGCCATACAACTTGGAGACTCCTAGTAAATATATATGTTAAACATGTGGAGTCAGTACAATAGCAGAGTATATCAGAGAACCATCCTTCGAGCAGTGGTTGCAGAGACATATTCAGAGCATTCAGATAACAAAAGTACAGAGTGACAATTTGATAGGTTGATAAGTATCGTTTCCACACAAGTTTCAGTTGGAAGTTACACAGGTATAAGCTTATGATTGTATTGCACAAGGATATATTCAGTACATTTTGTTCCATACATGAAGAGTTTGATGAGAAGATAGATCAGATCAGTGACATATTTGATTCAGTCTAATAAATAGGAACATGTGAAGATCAATTGTAGTAAATTCAGGTGAATCCTTCAGTATAGTACAGTGACAGATGGGTCAAGATTGTGGACAATTGAGTAGCAAAGTTGTGGTTAGTTTGTGACATGTGGAAAAAGATGGATTCATGAGATGTATAGCGACATATTTATAATTGGAATAAGTTGGAATCACTTGGTCATAGAAATGAAAGTAGTACAAAACAAGTAAAGATAAATTTTCAGAAGAAGCTATATCATCAGAACGAAATCATTTGACAACATGGTCAAGTGAACATGACAAGTGATTGAAGAAATCAAGTTTTGAATTTATATATATATATATCAGTGAATTACATGAGGAAGAACCAATAGAAAATAAGTAGCACTAGAAGAGAGGAAAGGATAATTTTCACATGTATTTCTACATCTTATATATCATCAAAGAGAGAGAAATCCTAAAAGGAATATCAATAGCATGCAGACAGGGGGAGACATACCCATAGGGGGAGCTATTATTTTTCCTATGATTGGTTAGAGTAGGTACAATATCAAGAGGAGACATATCGACATGGGGAGTTAACCTTTGGTCAAAGGTGAAGAGAAATAATAGATTCATGAAGTCAGGGGGAGCAACCCCAAGGGGAGATAACCTTTGCCATTGATGTCAAATGGGGAGAGATATAAACATTGATGAGCAGAGATTATCATAGGGGGAGCATGTGCATGAGTGTTGCCATGTCTAAGTGTTTCCATAAATATTTTTGTTTCCATCAATGCCAAAGGGGCCAAAGATTGTTGGACAATTGGGTTGGACAGTTGGTTGTCATTGATGTTAACCCTTGGAGAGTAATCTTGGAGATTGATGTCAACCCTTAGAGATTGATTTCAACCCTTAGATAGGTCCAAAGATGTTGGAAAGTTGATTTACATTTGTATGATTGATATTGATGATGATTTAGTTGGGTACATTTCATGTAGCCTACATGTATCCCTGGAGGTGTGGTTATGGGACCCAAAGTTGGTTGAGGAATATGGACATGAAGGACAGTGAAATTGCAAGTTATACAATCATATATGGACAGTCCTTGTCTTTCCATTTCAGGAGATATGTGGAATTCCATGTGGTTCCTCATAGTTAGGGAGATATGACCTTGTGAAGTTGGAATCCCTGAAGAGTGACAAGAAACCCCTGGTTGGTTACAAGTCTTGGTCAAAGAGAAAAGTGGTTGCAACAAGAAATAACTAAAGAAAGGAGGGAAGTCACTATGAAAAATTATATAAACACCTCAAGGAGTCTCTCATAAGTACACTCACACACTTGAAGCAAACACGTTACTAGGTGTTATTCGGGAGGATGAGGAGGTGGGAATGAGAAAATTTGAAAACCTGCTACTATATGGAGGATTTTAATGGCAATGGTTGTTGGATTCTGGCAGGTTTGAGGACGTTTATTTAGTACATTGGGTATTTTACCTCTACTAGGATAAGGTTTTTCAAGGTCCTTTTTAGCGGGTAGCTCTTGATGGTACTTGACGTTTTGGAGGCTTAGGGAATTGCATTTTTTGGCAGTGGATCTAGTGGCCCTTTGAACCATTATTAATTAACTTTGCTAGAGTTGGAGGGGATTTTTTGGTAGAAATCCATTGTTAAACATGTTTTAGTTTCCATAGGTTTGGAGATGACACGTGTGCACTCACTCTGGAGACTCTACATTTTTTACAACCAACTTTGGCCTCCCGACCTTTTCCTGGATTTGATAGGGGCGTTGTTGCTCCTGTCTTATCTGCCTATAACTACAATGATACATTAATTTTTTTTTAACTTTTTTCTATTGAACTAGAGGTTACCTTGGATTTCCCCCCCAAGGAGGTCCTAGTGGGAGTTAGGTGGTAGTCACTCAGTTTTTTGTAGCTTCCGTGATGAAATCTATCGTAAATGCACTTATGATTGTGGCTGAAGAGGAGGCTTGGGAGAAGGCAGGCCTATTTAATCCACCTACAACTCTTTTAAAAACTTTACACCACTCAACTAATTAGTTATTTCCCTTGGACATGATGCTTCCTCCGACTACAAATTCTCATTGTCGTAAAGGCTTCCCTCCATTTTCAAAGTCTGTTACAGGTTTCTCTTCACATCCACCTTCTGTGTGTGTAGAGGCTAGCAGTGTACACTTGCGTCCTGACTGTTTAGTTTTTCCAGCTTATGGTGGTGCTATTATAGTTGCTCCAAAGTTTGTTCCCCAGATATTTTCTGGAAAGAAACCTTGGCTACCAAACCGGACATGATGGAAAATGGTGCTGGGGGACGAACTTGGCTTGGAGGAAGCAATTACCTTAGCGCTGAATTCTCTGGTCGGGAGGTTTTCATGCCGCTCGAGGGGTACCACTCCTATATTTACCTGGGTAAATATGCTCTAGATACCCATTTTGGGTTATGCGGCAGAGTTATTTTACCTTCCGATAGGTTGGTTCAACTTCAATTCTCATTCGTTGGATGTGTTATCTCCTAAAATAGCACCATAAAGTTTTGTCATTTTAGGTGATAGAAAATACTTGAAAAATTTATTTGAAATTTTTCTAGGCTTATTTGAAAGCTTGTTGTTTGTAAATAAGTTCAAAATAAACATTGCATTTGATATTCTTTTCAAGAAATAGAAATTACAGGTTTCGTTGGATTAGGTGAACCCATAGGCATTCATTAGCCCCTGAAATCAGAGCTTTTCAGATGGTTAACAGGCTAAATTTCGGGCTAGTTAACCACCGAAAGTCAGAATTTCCAGAAAAAAAAATGCCTTTGGGAAAAATCAATCTTATCAGCCGTGGAATGTCTGTTTTTCACATTCAAATAGTCGATTTTTAACTACAGATCATAAGCTTTCCAATGGTGTAATCAGATTTGGATTTGGATCTCGGAAATATAGTCAAAACTTCCCCGCAATATCAAGTGTCAGTTGGAAAAATTTTGTAAATGCAGAGGATTGATAAATGCATGCACAGAAATCTATGAGGCACACTTTCAAAGCTCCAGATCTCATTTAAATGGCTAAAGAATGGTTGAAACTCCAGTTCAATAGAAAATTCATCATCCAAAAATTTGTTAGACTCGCTTCCATTGTTGAAGAAATGGATGGCTTGGAATGTTGGCGATGGTAAACGAGTCCTTGTTGGTCAGGATCTGATTGTGGGATGCGGTTCTTCATACAATCTCTCCTTGGATCTATTATAGCACTTCTCCTCTTTACAGATCTATTCTTTTTCTTTATACCATATTGCACATTCATCTCATTTGAAAGTCTCAGGTTCACATGACTAGTTGGATGCATCTGATTTAAGTTTGACTGGTGTTTTAGCCTAGGAATGGTGCTCTTATGTAATTCTTCTCAGATGCAGTGGTTTCTCACTGAAGGATGAAAGAGATAAGCCTGTTTGGACGTGGAATAAATATTCTGGCTCTGTTTTAGTCAAGTTGGCATACGAGGCATTGGTGACAGATTGTTGTTGGAGCTGGCAGTAATATCAGGGTAGAATTACTGGGACTGTGGAGTTTATTTACCTTTGCTGCTCATTTACATTTACCATAACTTATGATGGAGGGAATTTGAAGGTTGCAATTGATTGGTTTGAAGGCAGGTCTCTTTTAATGTTCTCTTTCTTCTCACTTGGAAGCAGAAAATTATGGCACTCAAGAGGAATTTTTCATGGTTAAAAAGCTTCCATGTTCATCATCAATTCAACTTCATGGCAGATTCTCTTTCAAAGGACAATTGGAAATAGTACAGGGTGGCTGCACTTTGAATTTTGAAGAATATCACAGTCAAGTTCTGTCTACTTGTGGTTCTTTGTTTGTCTTTTAGACTTACTATCTCTAGTCAGATTGAATTCACATGTGGAATTTTGTATTTTGTATTTTGGGAATGGGAGCACCTCTGGAAAATATATAACTTATGGTCTTAACAGCATTAACCCATCGAATCTTGATGATTTGTTTGCTTCTGAGATCTCATTGCCAGGGGTGGTAGATTCAGAGCCTTCTGTTCTTTGACACATGGTCACCCAGATGCAGACTAATATTTCATTGCAGGGTCATTCTCATCATCAAAAGCAGTTGTCAATCAATACTCAGCTACTTCAGGTGAAAACACAAGTGTAGCAAGCTGCAACAGATCCTCAAAGCCATGGAAACTCATTCTTGCATGTTGTCTATGTGTTCCACTTGTTTCAATCCGCGTGGGAAAAGAAATTAAACAAGGCAATCTATTGTGCTCAACTTCTACAAGAGGCCATTTGAGTCTGACTTTGTTACCTTCTTTTGATCTATGTCTTTCATTTGTTGGAGATGATGGTGTTTTGGAGAGGTTAGTTGTTTTAAGTCCTGATAATGAGAACTCAAGTGTGGTTATTGAAGGGATTTCATCAGACACTTCTGGAAGATCGTTTTTGTTAAGGTTACCTGGAGGCAAGCTCTTATATTTCCGCAATGTTAGCAAGGTAAACTCTACAGAAGCAGTCTTTGGTCCAACTAACTTGAAAAACATGTCTTCCCCCTCTGAAAGACCTTCACAACACTTCAAACTTGGTTTAAGTCAACCAAAAACATATGGATATCCACAACAACATTTCTATCATTGGCTGTCTCAGCTTTTTTACAGTGCAAACATTAAGCAACTCTGAGAACTACATTAATAATGCAACTAATTCATGGAGCTACTATTAGTCCAGATACGCATTTCTATGCATATGATGTATCTCAAGAGATATGGACCTGTAGATGCAAGGAGCTTTTGTATGAACTCTTTAGGATGGTATTCACCAAATGGTTTACAATACACAACAAACTGAAGTTTCCAGTCATGTACAAGGAGGAGCAACATCACCAAAGAAGCCTTGATCACTCACAGAAGTAGCAGGGAAACCCATTTTTTCAATCTTAAACATTTTCAAAAGCTATAGGTTTCGGTGGTTAACAGCCCTTAATTTTTAGGCCCTTAACCACTGAAACCTGTTACATGGAAGCAAGGTAGTAATTTTGCCCAGATTTGACTTTTTCTCAACCAAATCTTTCAAGGTTGGTTTCTAAAGATGCGTAATAATTAAATACATCAGATTTAAGGTTTTATCTTGATGTATTTAATGTTTAAGAAGGTGGAAAAGTGAAAATGGTGAACTAGTTGATGAGCAGAAAAACTCTCTTTTTGCCAAAGGAGGCAACTTCGAATTTCTTATGAAGAGTCATCAGCCTTGGAAGGCTTTCTACATTTGTCAAAGAGTTTGGAGGATATGAATGTTATAAATATGTATTTTGACTCCTTAGATACGATCTTTTCCTATTTTGTTTTGACTTTCCATCTTTAGAATTCTAGATCCACTTTTATAGGATCTTATCCTACACTTGTTGTATCTATTTTGGTTTGACTATTTTTAGCAAATCTGATCCATCTTTCAAGGATCTAGATTTCATCTTGTAAAGCTATAAATCCAAAGACATTTGAAGCACCAAGGGGGTTCAATCTTGGATACATTTGGCCTATGTACTTAGACTCTTATTTTGATATGAATCACAGTCTTCTTTTGCTACCAATGTCATATTTTCTCATGTGTTTACTTTCTCTGTAATTTGATTCAATTTAGCTCAGCTATTAAGAACTGTCATCTTCTTATTTGGCTCGTGAATTCGAATTGAATGATCTCTTACTATCTTGTATGAACCTGCATGTTAATGTACTTGGTTATCTAGAATAGTATTCTTCATACCCCATTTCAAATTACTGTATCTGATTATTGGTTTCTAAAAGCACTGGCTCATTCAAATGCATGATAAGTTGTTCTTCTCATTAGCCATCCTTAGTTATCCCATTGATCCACACACTCTCATTATTCATGATTTATTAAGTTACCAAGCATACTTAGTCTACAACCCCAAGGAGTTTCTTGGAGTGATAATAGGATGACGCAACTAAGATTCCAGATAGGTTGTGGTCCTATGACGGGGAGAGCTTGATGCTCAAATGGTGGAGGATATACTTTGATACTACACATAAATATTTTCAGTTTAGGCACTTGTGGGTTCTCCTACTTTGTTTACCACTTAATCTTTGGAGTTTTAAGGCTCTGACAGCTATAGGGAATGGACTTGGTCATTTTATCAGTGTAGATGAACAATTACTTGGTGCACCTGATAGAAAATTGGGAAGGGTATTGGTGGAGATTGATATCTACTTGGGTTTTTTGGAGACTATGGATATACAGTGGAGAGACCAATTATTTTCTCAAAGGCTGGATTACTTGGGTCTTCCCTTTTGTTGCACATATTTCTGAAAGATCGGACATCTGAGAAGTTCTTGTCAGGGTATCGTGGAGGAGGAGTCAGAAAAATCATGACTCAGGAAGATGGCCAGATGTGACTCATCTGGCATGGATTCATTTGCATGGGAATTCCACCATTCTGATACCTCAAACTCCCCTACTAATTTGGGTTCCGACACACTCACAGGTAAACTCAAAGTATTATGTCCTAATTTTTTTTATTCACTAACGTCTTCAGAAAAGTTAGCATTGGACTCGTCTACACAGTTGGGGGCTATTCCCTTTATTCCTCCCAATATACCTATGCCAGTTACTAAGGTTTCCTCCTCTACCTTAGAGGATTTTCCACAAATCTGTTTGGGGGATATGGCTGCAAAATACCCATACATGAAAAACAATCCTCAGGAAGAAACTAGGATGTGTACTACTACTACTACCAACTCCTTACTTGGGATGGGGAAACCCACTTTTGAAGTTGATGAGAATACCAAGGGAGATCGGAAGGAGGTTGAGGAGGGGTAAAAAGATCCTTATATTATTTTGGGTTACAGGGAGACTGAATCAGGTGATTGCACTTTGGGGGAGACCCTGGACTCATTGGTCCCACTACTTCGTGAAGTGGATGCTTATTTTCCTCTTTCAAATTTTTAGGGTAAAACTTTTGTTACTCTTTCAGGTTATTCTAAACTTATTGGATAGTTGGGGAACCATTTTTTTTTTTGGGGGGGGGGGTTGTGACTAGTTATGCTTGGTCTAGGGGCCTGGGTTTCGAGACTTCTACTATAAAGATGAGAAGCGCTCGAAAAAAGGCCATCCTCTCTGTTGATAGAGCTGATCCACCCACAAATACTGTTACAGACCCTGGGGCGCTTAGAGGCATGAAATACCTTTCTTGGGATAAACCATGATCTTACTCTCTTTAAACATTAGAGGGGTGGGGGGATCCCTGAAATTGGCCTCCATGCATAGATTACTTAGAAAATTTAAACCTGGCATTATTATTTTACAAGAGACGCTTGTAGAAGAGGAGAAGACACAAAAGTTTGTCCCTAGCTGGTATTCATGTGTTGTTAGCTCTATGGGAAACTCGGGTGGCCTCCTGGTGACGTGGGACCCCAAAAATTTTGTTCTGGAACCTTCACTCTGCAACGGGGGCATTTTACTTACTGACATATTTTTAGAAAACAAAAAATATATTAATTTACTTAATGTATATGGACCCTGTAGAGGGAGACAATTATTTTGGGATCAGATGGTGGTGAATGGGGTGTTGGCAGCTAAAAACTTGATTCTTGCAGGATATTTGAATTTCACTATAGGTGATGACGAGGTTTAGGGAGCAACGACTCAACTGGCCAAGATTTTAGATTATTTTAAAATTTTGATCTAGGATGTGGTACCTACATGGAGGAATGGTAGAACTGAGGGGGAAGGCATTGCAAAAATATTAGAACGTATCTTGGCTGCAGAAATTTTATTAAATGATGTGGGCAGGTACCGATCATGGGTTGATCTTCCTTACGTCTCGGACCATGCACCAATGATAGCCCATTTTGAATTTCAATAGTTTTTGGTGGCTTTTCCATTTAAGTTAAACCCAACATGGATGGAAGAGGATGAATTATCAACTATTGTAAAAGAAGTTTGGAAGGATACTGGTTTCTTGGTGGAATGGATTTACAACACAGATTTGTGTGGAAACTAAAATTTCTAAAGGCTCAGATTAAAACATGGGCAAGACTCAGGCATCATGCTAAGCTACATAAGCTGGAAACTTTGGAGGACGAACTCATGGTGGTTTAGTAGGGTTTGCTGAGGGATGGGATGAACACTACAACTGACTGTTAATTGAAATCCTTGGAGGCAGAGTGTAATCAAATCCTTTTACTTGAATAGGATTACTGGAGACAAAAGAGTCGAGCAATTCAGCTGAAGTGTGGGGATTGGAATACAATTTTTTTTCACAAATATGTCAGTGCTAGAAGGAACCAGAAACACATATGGGAGATAAACGATGAATTTGGTCAGAGCCATAGAGGACAAGAGGCACTTAAAAAGAGGTCACTAGATATTTTAAAAAGATTTTTAGAGCGGACCCTCTTGCTTCACCATTGGAACAAGTGAACTTAGCCAGGTTATTCCTTTGTTTTGTCTCTGTGGAAGACTCCTTACACATCGACCTACCGGTTATGAAACAAGAACTCTAGGATATCTTAAAATTGTTTGCTAAAGATAAAATTCCATGCATGGACGACTTGATGGTCGATTTTTTCACCCATTTCTTTGAAGTTGTAGGAGATGAATTGTTGGAACTAGTTGAAGATTCTAGAACCAGAGGTAAGATACAAAGATCACTAAATTATACCTTCTTGGTGTTGATTCCAAAGGATAATAATCCTCAGACCTTTGGGGATTTCATACCCATTGCAATATGGAACTTATGTTATAAGTTGATATCCAAGGTGATTGCGAATAGAACCAAACCTATCCTCTTAAGGGAATTGTCGAGCAAACAACTTGGTTTCTTGAAGGGCAGGCATATTTTGGATGCCATTGGGACGATACAAGAATGTTTACATAGTATCAAAGAAAAGAAACAAAAAACACTTATTCTAAAGTTGGATTTAAAAAAAACATACGACTGTGTAAGTTGGGATTTCCTACATCTAATTCTTGTACAAATAAGATTCAATATCTTTTCTATAAACTGGATTATGAGTTGTGTTGTTAGCACTTCCTTTGTTGTTATGATAAATGGTGAGACCTCCCCATTTTTTTATAGTGAACGTGGACTACGTCAAGGGTGTCCACTCTTGCCCTTGCTGTTCATACTTATTATGGAAAGCATTAGTCTTTTACTGAATAAAGGACAAACAGAGGGAAGCTTGACTAGGGTCAAGGTCTCCAGGGTCTTAAAAATTCCACATCTTATTTTTTTCGATGATCTTCTTAGCATGGAAAAGGATTCTATTGAAGAGTGGTTGGTGATTAAAACATTACTGGAACTTTTCTGTTGTGCCTCAAGATTAAAAGTAAATGTTAATAAATCTACTTTACACCAGTCGGGTTTTCTCATGGTAAAAAATGTATATAACGCCATGGAAAAAACCTTTTGGCCACAATAGACAGCAGGGTGGCAGAGACAGTTGTGGTCTTGGGATCTAGCCTACAAGATCAAACTTTTCCTTTGGTTAGCCTTGGAGAACAAAATCCTAACTTGGGATACATTGCAAAAAAGAGGATGGGAAGGTCCAAGCATTTTCCCACTTTGTTGCAAGGATGAGGAGACCATATTGCACTTGTTTGTAAACTGCCCTTTCACACTCCACCTGTGGAAGTTTTTATTTACTATTTTTAGTCTTGCTTCTCCTTGGGGAGGTATCTCTTTAACAAATTGTTATGAAAATTGGATGAATTTAGAAAAATTCTATATTACACTTCCATCCTTGGCCTGCTGGTATATACAGATGGAAAGAAACAAGTGTATTTTTGAAACTCGCACTCCTAAAGTATAGGGAGTTTGCATGAAAATCAGAGGGATGGTGGAAACTTCCAGTGGATAGTGTTTACAAAAAATAAATTGCAACAGAATCAAGAAGTCACCTGACATTACTTTGGCATCCAACTGTTGGTTTGATGGTGTTGTGCAAGAAAATGGTATCCTAAGTGGGACTAGGGGTATCATAAAGATCTTCAGAAATAATAAATATTGGTGGACTTTCAACTATGGGATGGGCACAAACAATAGGGAGGAACTACTTGGGGTGTGGGCTACCTTATATTTAGCACAACGGTTGGGTATAGATTGGCTACATGTCCTTGGGGGATTCAAAGACTGTGATAGATTGGTTAAACTTCAAGAGTAGCTTACAAGTATCTTCACTTATGGGCTGGATGGATAAGATCTCAGATCTTATAACATTATTCAACATCATTAGATTTGATCATATCTATGGGGAAGAGAATTTGGAAGCATATGTACTATCAAAAAAAGCACTATAGGTTCTAGAAGGGAGGATCCATTTCAGCAAATGGCAGGATGGCCACGAGGGCCCCCCACTATATTTTAATCTCTACCTATGATCTAGATAGTACAACAAGGATGTCTATGTTTTAACTATGAGATATGGATTTCTCCATTTTGTGCTTCACATAAGCCACCATGGACTTTAATACTTTTTGGTATTTTGGTTGGCTATTTTTGTTGAGTCTGTCTATATGTAACTAGCACTTTTTTAAGACTATATGTTATGACTATGTGGTATGTGTATACCTTTTGAAGATGGTTGTAATAGCACAAAATTGTACTTTTTTATGAGAACAACATATATAAATATATTGAGAAATTTTGTGCTGGAAAAAAAAGTACACTCACACACCTACAATGGAATATCTATCTTGTGAATGTTATGGTCTAGTATAGTGATATTTTGGAAAGTTTGTGAGAAATTTTTTCTGAGGTTATGAAGGAAGGTCAAAGGTGAAAGTATCAAAGTTGTAGCAAGATTGAGTAACCCTAGTTTATGAGGTATCTGTGAGTTGTAGGTCAGAAGGGCGCAGATGTATGTGGGATGCAGTGGAGGAAAGCGTGGATATCTGCGAGATGTATAAGAGAAAGTCACATATATGTAAAAGGACTCATGAAAGGTCGTGAATGGATGTTTTTACCAGGTTTTTGAGGATTGTGGAAGAGTTATAGGTCAGTTTATAGTACAATAGGTTAGCTAGAGGATCAGAGGTAACTCTTAAGGGTTATGGTTATGGTGTTATGGTACATGCATGGTAATGATAGTGTGTGATATGGTACATCTTGGTGATATTATGGTACATTGATTAGAAGCATCATTGGCTATATTGGTGTATGGTTTGGTTACATGTTATGGTGCATACTTGAGGCTTGGTATATTGTGTTATGAGGTTGCATCTTGGTGATATTGAGAAGCATGCCTGAGGCATGTGTTTTTAAGCTTTGGTTTATGACTTGAGGCACATCATTGGATGCATGGTACATGTTGCTTCATGTCTACTTGGTGAGATACATTGTTGGTTCATATCTTGGTTTATTGACATATGGTGTATGATACTGTTGAGGGGTCCTAAATCCCTTTAACTCAACAGTAGGAACCAAAACCACCACCGAGGCCTGATTAGACTCTGCATTGTTTATTGGTTGAATGGTTCTCTAGATATTTTGATCCGGCCAATTAATCATTGGGCTTTATGTAGTGATCGACAAGATGTCTTCTTGTGAAAAATCCTCCTTTAGTTCGAACATTCTCTTTTTGTATTTTCTCTTATAGGTCGGACCGATACAAGATAAATGTTGGTATAAACTAGTTGGGTAACAAAGGGGAAGGACTTAACTACTGAAGAAGGATGAGTTCGAGATAACCCTTCTGCTCAAGCATGCAGACAATGATTCTTACACATACAACGTGTTAAGAACCAAATATAAATATAGCATAGAAAAACCTCAAAATAAGTCCTCAACGCCTTGAAAAAGAGATACTTTTAGATAATAAGCCTCTTCGAGGGGGAAACCTCATTTTACCCCACATAAATGTTCAAGTAGAAGATGATTCCAAATGAAAATGTCTCCTTGGTATATATAGGAGACTAGGAGGTATAATTACAACTAATGGAATAAAGCCAACATAAATAAAATAACATTACAAATGTAATATGCCCCAATTAAGGGGTAATGAGCCAATATTAGGGCTTAACATGCCCCTCCCCTTGAGACAAGTGTTGTCCGCAATGATTGAGTAACTCTGGATGCTTCTGTATAAAAGACTCATCTTCCCAAGTGGAATCTTCAGCCAGTAGTTTCCTCCATTTAATGAGATACTATGAAATGGATCTATTCCTCAGCTGATGAATTCTTGTGTCAGTGATGGCTTAAGGCTCCAATATGATTTTTCCTTCCTCGTCAGGTTCTGGAAATATAGTTTGAACTGGGATATTTTCGCCTATAACCTTTTTTAAGCATGAAACATGGAAAACTGGGTGTACTCGTGAAGATGTAGGCAACTCCAATTTGTATGCCATAGTACCAATCTTTTGCAGCACCTTATAAGGGCCATAGTACTTTGGTGATAATTTATTATCCTTCTTGGC
>JASDQU010318597.1:2929-13207 GCA_032191745.1 Picea mariana
GCTGGGTGTGCAAGGGGGGGAGAGAAAGATAGATAATAAGAGAATATATACTAGCTAAAAGTGCAGATAAGAACTATATGCTTCCATCTTAATATATCATAAAGCACAGTCCTGTGGATGTAGCCCTAGGGAGAGGGTGAACCCCATATATCTTGTGTTATGTGTGATTGATGTTGTGTTCTCTATCATTTGATATGCTGCTATTGTGATATTGTATTAGATATGAAAAATAAGTTGCACAGTAGGTTTAAGGAAGATAAAGAATATATAGGTGACTATGTGTTGTTGCTGTGAATCCACTCTGTATTTCCTCTGGTTGTAGACACATGCATCCTGCAACCCCCTATAGCTACTTCGGGTGAGAATGCATCTGCTTCGCAGGTGTTGCCGAAAGAGACAGTAGTTAGGGTTTGTTGGTGAATTGTTAGAGATGAACCATGGCTCTGCCCCTGTGCCAACAATCATGGTTGATCCTCTAAAGTTTGAGGCAATAGTTTATTTGCCTACCCCTTGCACAGTCCCCCGGCTTCAAATATTACATGGTAAAGCGAATTTTCTTCAGCATTTTATTGCAAACTATGGGGAAATCACTAAATGGTTTATGTGTTTACTAAATAAGGGAGTCCATTTCTATTGGGGCGAAGTTGCTCAACTCTCTTTTGAAGCATTGAAACACACCCTCATGTATTCCCCTCTGCTCTGACCTCCCAATTATAATAAATATTTCTTATTGTATTTGGCTGCTATAGAGTTGACCATAGGTATGGTATTGGTTCAAGAGGATGATCTCCTTGAAGATGATGTGATTTATTACTTGATTTGATGCTTGGTTGGACCAGAAATCAACTACTCCCATGTTGAGAAGCTAGCATTGGCAGTAGTGCATGATGTCCAATGGTTCTGTCATTATATTCTTCTTTGTAAGACCATCGTCATTGTCGTTGTGAATCCATTCTAATACATGTTGGTACGATGCGTCATTGGAGGAAATATCAGTAGATGGATTATTATCCTCCAGGAATTTCACTTGGATTTTGTTTCCGTGAAATCCAAAAAATCACTGGTCTTTGCGAAACTTATCTCTGAACTTCTGGTCGAATCAGGTGATGTTACATCCGAAGGATCACCAATTAAAGGAGATCTTTTTATGATTTCATCTTCGGACCCTTGGTATGGAGATATACTAGTCTATCTCCAAACTTTGAAGTTACCCTCCTATGCTTCTCGTGATGAGCACCGACGTATTCACCATCAGGCAAAAAACTATCTCATACTCGATGAAACTTTCTATCATCAAGGTGTAGATTGCATCCTTCGTCGGTGCATCACTCATGAAGAAGTGGAACTTGTTCTTAATGACTGCCACACTAGAGCATGTGGTGGTCATTTGTTTGGTTTGGAAACAACCCAAAATATTTTACGAGATGGTTACTTTTGGCCGAAGTTAATCAAGGATTGCGTTGAATTGGTCAAGAAGTGCCACCCGTGTCAGATCTTCTCTTGGAATATGAGGGCACACCCCGCTCCCATGTTTCTCGTCATTATAGTTGGTCCCTTCAACAAATGGGGGATTGATTATACTACATGCCACCCAGTTTCATCAAGGGGGCATTGATATATCATCATAGAAATAGAATACTTCACAAAGTGGGTCAAAGCTATGCCAACATTCAATAAAGATGGTGAGACAACAACTTTCTTTATTTTCAATCAGATAATAGCTAGGCTCGGCATCTAGAAGGATATTGTCATTGACAATGGTAGTCACTATCAGAGAAAAATGATGTCTGAGTTAACATCAAATCTTTGTTTGAGGCAAGAGCATTCAACACCCTACTACCCACAAACAAATGGTCAGGTGGAAGCTGTGAATAAGTCTCTCAAGACTCTTCTGCATCGAACGATCAATTCTACCAAGTCAAATTGGAATTTGATGTTTTACTCATCATTGTGGGCCCACCAAATGTCTGTAAATACTACCACTGGTTTTTCACCTTTTCAACTCGTTTATGGGCTGGAAGCATTCTTGCCTATAGAGTGCCAGATTCCATCTGTAAAGTTGGTAGTACAGTTATTTTTAGACACTTCACTGCTTGAGGAATGCTTATTATATCTCGAGCAACTCAATGAGAAGTGACGTGATGTAGCCTTGGCTAATGAGGCTCACAAGAAAAGAGTCAAGTGTCAGTATGATTGGTCTGTTCATCCTCAGATTTTTTCCGAAGGCGAGCTTGCCTTGGTCTATGACCAAGATAAGGATCCCCTAAGGGTAGGAAAGTTCAAACCCATGTAGTTCAAACCTTTCATCATGAAGGAGGTACTAAAGAAGGGTGCTTATTGTCCATTTGACTTAGAGGGAAAATATTTAGCAGATCCTATAGATGGGATCCACCTTAAGAAGTATTACTCGTAGGTGGGTCACCTTGGGTGACTTCTTGTAGATATGTATAGTTCTTATACATTGTTTTTTTGTCTTTTCTTGTTTTACAGATGTGTCATTATTCATGTCATATTTTTCACTATGGAAGATGTCAAGTGAATTAGAGATGTTCGTTGGGTTCACGGACGGTTCTATCTAACACACTCGGAGGCTTTCTTCGACAGCATGGGTGATATTCACATCTCAAGGCTAGTTTCTATCTTCTAGAGGTATCTGTCTAGGTCACTCCACAAACAATTTCGTCGAGTACAATGCAATGATAGATTTACTTCATGACACTTTGTCACATGGTATATCTCACCTCCAAGTCTACTTATATGAACATCTGCTTGTGTCTCGGTTAAATGGGGTTTACAGTGTTTATGATCCTACTCTACACTGATGATTCCTTAGTGTACGTCTCTTAGAACATAACTTTGATTACATTACATATATCCATGTTCCTAGGAGACTAAATAAAATGATTGATACTCTATGTAATCAAGTATTAGATTGGCATATTGAAAAACCATAAAAATAAGCACACACATACACATGTACATACATTTGTAAAAATGTGATCCATAAGACATAAAAGATGTAAATATGCATATATATATCAAAATTATCAGAGTACATAGGTGGGTGCGAGCGCCTCAAAATATAATATGTCCAGTACACATCACAGGGCTTATGACCTCAAAAATATACAAAGATTTCCCTTGGCACGTAAGTGCTCTACCCTGGATAAGCACAGGGCATATTGGCCCTGCCATAGTGAACAACAACATTTGCTAAATGCTAAAAAAGTTGGACCGAGCTCCGTGGCACCCAAACTACATGAGGTTGCATCAATGGTAGGAGATCCTCGATCTGGGCCATGGGCACTGTATGAGTGATCGTGGTGAGGTTCTTCTCCACCTGTCTAAACACTCTCTTAGCCTCTCCGACCGGAGATCCCCCTGCTACTATTGTTGGTCCAACAGTTGTTGCTGGTATTGCCTCTGGTCAAGGATGTCACTTGGTCCTCACAAAGTCTATTGGATGCACTAGTCCCACATCTATAAATAAATAGATACATATTTTTTAGATACTCTGATTCGCACAAAAATGATATATATAAAAATAAACTAAAAAATTAAATAGCTTAAAAAAATAAACGTACCCATCTCTCCTTGCCCATCTCCAGGAGGTACGGGCATGTCTAGATCCCTAGAAAAGTTGATTCTGACATAGGGGTAGTCCTCTATCATCAGAATCTGCCATGCCCACTAGTCAAAAAATGCATCATCAAGGCCTCTATGGTCCTCCCTCCCCTCTGTCATGGAAACAATGCTTCCCATCTACACACTGTTGGAAGCGAGGCCACATGCCCCTGCATTGTTTTTCATGGAATAAGACTGGGTACCCTCTCAAAGAAGAATGAAAATAAAATGGTACCAAATAAGAAGTTTTTGTCACTCCACCTATGACACTCAATCGAACAATCGCGTGTTTAAGCACTACACTACATAATGCATATGTGCCTAGAAGGCCTAATGTAAGGCTGCGGATCCAGTGATCCGCCCAATAAGTAAAACTATCAATTTTAGTGATAGTTTAGTAATATTGTGGATCGACACCTAAGAACCTACCTTCTTAGTGTCGACCTCGCAATACACTCTGATCAACTCAATGATGTTGTGAGGCTGAGGGGGAAATGTAAGAAATTTGACTAGTTCCCCTCTCCTTGAGTGGCCAGTCAGAAATTAGATGTCCTCAATCATTGGATTCAATGACTTCCCCTTGAGCATAAACACCTCAGTGTCAGGGTGCCAGGAATCCCATAAGGCATTCAGTAGCCTGGGTTGTGCCCTCATGAATGGACACTAGAAAAACTTCCATAACCCACATTGTCTCAATGTGGCCATAGCTATAGGGTCCTCATCGACCAAGATATCTATATCCTCTTGCTCCCTCTGTCTCCAATGGGCATACATCCTGTTACATGACAAGTTCATGGGGGGAGTTAGCTCTTGATTTTCATTTTTTCTATGTTATTGAGGGTGTATGCAAGTTGTCTTGGACACAGTCACATATGCATGCGGGCATATCATTTTATGCCTGGGGGCATATGCGGGTTGTCCTTGGACAACCCGCGTACAGATAGGGCCTCCCTTTTTTAAAGGGGCGTGCCCCCCAAAAAACAAAAGAAATGGAAAAAGGAAGTATGGAAATGAAAGAGGGGTTACTTTGTACTTACTTGGTCTAAGAAGAAGTTTTTTTCATCCTCTGAAGCTCCCAGAATCAACTCTTTTAGCAAAGGGATATTTTTATCTTCTTGGTTAATTCTCAATTTGCAATGGTGAAAATGAGCTGTCAGCTTCTATTTATAGACTTTTTGGCCCTTTTTACCATTTTTTCAAACCCTTTTGTTGTTTTTTCTGGCTTGTAAATCATTTAATGTGGTTCTTGAGTTTCTCATTGGATGTTATGATACACTTCACTTATCGTTTGGAAACAATTTTGGGAGATGGATCACTTTTAAAGATTATTTGGTAAAAGTCATTTTTGCAAATTTTTGTATTTAAGTTAGGATTCCACCTCCACTTTTTCGCATCTCATTCTATTTTCCTCTTTTCCATAGGGTAAATCCCACCAAACTGTGACACAGAATCATCATTATTGTTTTAGATTTCTCGTGGTGAGGTGGTAGAGCCTACCTTTACATGGATGCCCTATGTAGATCCTGGTTGCATTTTGGTGTCCATGGCGTCATTAATGACTTTAGGATCGGGAGTCCTTGTTAGTCTTGTCATGATTACAAGATTGAGCCTCATATGTCTGATGTGTCATCACTCTTGGCCTCACCCTCAGGACTCCCAAAAAACAAGTCTTATTTTTATCCCCTTTAAGAATCTCTAAACATGAAAAGATTGTCGAGCAATCTTGTTGTCCTTCACGCTCGCCAAACTAAAATTTGAAGGAATGTTTGTCCGAAAATAGTTTACCCCTTTTTTCTGTCTGGATGGTCAATTGTACGAACAAAGGTATACTCTAGGAACCCCAGTTCTCTAGAAGAGTATTGTCAGGTATATGTTTAACCCTTTCTCAATCCCAAGGGACTAAATTTATGAAAAGGCAACCCCCATGGAGTCCATAGTTAAGCTCTTTTCAAACTCCCTATAATTTAAAATATTGTCGGGAGACCTTGTTCCTTCACACTCATTAAACTAGTCCAGAAGAACATCCCCTACGCGGTCATAATTAAGCTCTTTTCATACTCATTAAAATTGAAAAGATCACTGAGTGAGCTTGTTCTTTTACACTCATTAAATTGGTTTAGAAAAGCATCTACAGGCATGAGTTTACCCCTTTTTATGGCCTGTAGATTAAGGAGGAAAAAGGTACACCTCAGGAGATTTGTCTCATCGAGAGATTTATGCTAGGTAGATTTTATACTTTTTTGGGTTAAGGAGACTAAATCTAGAAAAAGTTTGTGAGTCCATAGTTAAGCTCTTTTCAGACTCCTTAAAATTTAAAATATTTCCAAGTGATCTTGTCTTTGTCACACTCATTAAAATGGTTTTGAATAGATGTATTTTTGGTGCTAGGTTACCCCTTTTTCAAACCGACTAAACTACCTTCGAAAAAGGTACCCCATTGGAGTCGTCTTTTACATTTTTTGAGACTCTCTAAACATGAAAAAACCATCGAGCTTACCTTCTCCGGGCTCGTGAAAAATACATTGAAGGGGCTTTCATCGTGTCTTTCTAATCATAGTTTCATTCCTGTGTATTTGTCCCAATTCCATCTCCATGTTGCTCTGAACTAAACCTTTGAATCATGCCTTATATGCAAGCCTTGTATCACTTTCCCTCTGTGACATGACACCTTGACCCATGGAGGAATTTTCCCCGAGTGTCCTTTCCCTACACATGTCTCATTCATATGATAATTGGTATGTTCCTTGCGCTTGGAACTAGTATTATTGTGACACTCATTCCGCATTTGTAACATAACATTCTTTTTTTTTTTTTCAAGATCTTTCAAAATATTTAAAAAGAAAAAAAAATCAAATATACCCCAAAAAGACGACGTGAAATTTATTTTCTTTTTATGGCAGCACAATGAGTCACCCTTGGAAAAAGCAAATCCTTTTGTTTGTCTTCAGGATTTGGGATTTAATATGACCTTAGGAAGTTGTTCTCACTACATAGAGTTGTTTCCTCCTCCATTTGGTTATTCTTCCAAACATATGGAGAGTTTGTGTTTCCTCCTACATCGTAGACTTATGTCAATGTCATGTTTCCTGAGTCTGATCATATGTCATGATATTGTCCAAGGGAAGTTTTACCCAACCTAATTCAGTCTTTCTGGAGTTTTTTTGCTGCCCTCATGCCTGACCATCCCCAAATTCCAATCAAGTCCTTGCTTGAAATCAATGAAGTTCTCTGCCTGATCACTGAGATCCTCTTGTATGTTCCCCGATTAGCTATCGAAGACCTATGGGTAGTGAATTCCTACACTCACATTACACTCCTACCCAAGTTTTGAAGATCTTGAAGTTGTTTCTCGAGATATAAATGCCTCATCTCCATACATCAGGCGTCATTGGATTCTTGACAATGGATACTATACATGTATATCTTTGATTTTTAGATGTAGATCGATTGTGTATCACTCACGGATACACTTTATATCGTTATATGACATGGATCTGTGGTGTATTGGATTGGAATCCATGATTTATTTTATCCCAAGCATGGGTATGCCCTCCTTGGTGAGACAATATTTATTTTTACAGATGGCACCTCCCAAACTCTGGTCCCGGGTTCACTCACTTCGTACATTGGTGTTATAACCCTAAACTGCATCAGACATGCATACCTAACATCAGGCCATCTTACTTTCTATATTTTCCAAGCCATCACTGAACAACTCTTCTAAAAACCATTTTTTTGAAGGTGTACGCTCCCTACACCACTACTTCTTGTGTACACACACTTGCTACAACAATACATCTCACATACACTCATAAAAAATCATAAAAAATGAAAATTGAAAATGGATATGGGTTTACGAGCCGTCACTTAACCATTTGACCACCCATAGCCAGTCACCCCAATCGTTACTATCTCTTTTGGCCTATAAAAGAAGGTGTTGGGGCCCCATTCCAGGAAGAATCATGAGAGCATATAAACTCTACCCATTTCAATATTCCCTCGTTGCCTCAATATTTTGCAACCACATTGTGAGTTTGAGCCAGAATTCCTTCTTCCTCCTTTGCAAATCCTTGCCATTTCCCTAGAGAGAACTGAAGAGGAGAAAAACATGTGGAAGCAATTGGTGCATAGTGAAGAGGAGCCCATGACCAAGTTCAAGGAGCAGTGTCGATCTCATGTTGTAAATGACTTTTTGTGAGATTAATATAAAGAAGTACTATTTTCGTCTCGCCAAATGATGTCTTAAATCTTTATGATTTGTTTGCATTTATTAGTTATGATGTCTAACCCACTAATACATATATAGAATGCATTCTTATAGTTTCTTATTTGTCTTTTGATGGATGTAGGTCAACCTCAGAGGGAGACTTGTAGTCGGGAAACAACCAAGCGTAAAGGGATTGACACTGGACGTGGAATTTATGGTAGCCCTACTACATCCTTGTACTTTGTCTTTTATGTATGATTGTGGGATAATGTCAGGATAGTTGATAAAAGTTAGGAGAATTTAGAGGGTTACCTCTGCCTACATTTTAAAACCCTGGTGTAGTCCGTAGAGGGGTTTTCCCATTATAGGAGAATTGGTGACCATACTGGGGAAGCCTCTAGGGTCTTTGGGGATATTTTGTTTGGGTGTTTTTGAATAAGTTTAGTCACTATTTTTGAGTTTCTGTAAGCTTTTGTGTCTTTAAGGGATTCTAGTGTTCCATACCAGTAATCCCTGCCTGTGCTTGACTGTTGAGTTTCACTTTTTTGAGAAGTTATAGAGGTGTACGCGGCCTATAGTGGGCATGCACGCATGCATACACGCCCTACCTTTGGACAACCCGCGTACATACGCCGGTTGGTCAAGTGTTAGTAGCGTGCCTGTGTTGAGAATTTGTTTCTTAAAAGTGGTACTCATCCTCTTACCTATTAGAAGTGACACTTCTTAGGGGTTTTCTTCATCTAGCAATGGTCCCTGTTATAGCAGTTTGTAGCCTAGGTATGACCTCAGAATAGCTTTCTTTGCATCAAAATATTTCTTGTGTTTTCCTTGATAGGTTTTTTAGACAAGTTTCTAAGTCTGCTTTGATTTTCCTATTTTGTATTGTCAGTGATTCCCTGTGATCTATGATTGGGCCTGAATTCATTTCTTGGTATTGACTTGTCGTCATTTTTCCCTTTTTTTCTTTAGAAGAATAGAAAATAATTCATTTTCAAATTTCTTGTTTTGAAGCATAAAACAATAAAAAAAAAAAAATTCATTTCTTTGTTTGGTCAAGCAGTTTAGGTTAGTTGTTTCATTTACCAAGGAAAAATAATTTGTTCTTAAGTTATTTACTTAAGTTCTTAGGACATTAAGTAGCTCGTAGTTGAGCGAAATCTTGTTTTAAGTTTTTCTTTTCAAAAATCTGAGAAAAGTGGTTACAAAGTTTGGTGAAAAATTTTTAACTTGGCAATTTTTTTTTTAAGGAGTATTTTGTTTCCAGTATCATATTATGCTCTTCTCTTTCGTCTCTTAAAGAACATCATTGGATTCACTTCCATTCCTCTTGACATAAAACAACCACTAAAATTAATGCTTAATTAAAATTTATTAAACTTTCTGTTTGTAGGGTCCATCAATGCAGTCTAGGCTAGAGCCTTGATTTAGGATTGGAGAGGAAACTCTTCAAGGATATAAAAACAAACATAAGAGTTTGTGCTAGGGAGTGCTTGAAAGTATAGTAATCAAGAAATTTATTCGAGACCCCCCTCTAACACAGGGGCTAAACAAAAGGTTGTGTAAGGAAAGGTAGTAGAGATAACCCCTCCAAAGTTAGACCAAGCATTGTGGGGAACACATATAGAGGGATTATCTTGGGATTCCATTGATCACATTTTCCATGGAGCTTCATGGGTCTCAAATATGTTTGAGGTCCTCATTCATATTTCAAAACACTTTATTTTGATACCCTTGATAGGTTTCGGTCTTGATACCCTTCTCATTGTGGTCCATTCGACTATCGGCTATACCCTTCTGGTGACTGTTCACGCGCTAGAAACCTAGCTGCCTTTATCTTAGTGACTTACACAGGTGACTGCGGGGGTATATTGTAGTACCTAGGGAAGACATTAGGCCACACTTTGCAGAGTATACCTAGAGGGTGATACCATATTCAAGTTGTACTTCCACCAGTAAGTTTCTCTAGTGTTGGTTGGTGTAACTGTTCTTCCTACTATCTAGTGATTTGCTTGTCTTATCTCATAGGAGATTTTTGTAGTGTGTGTTGATTTTTAACGTTAACAGAAATCCCTAGTGTGTCATTGTTCTTCTCACACCATGGAGGATCAGTAGCTTCACCAGTCACAAGGGATTCTTGGTCTACCATCGGTTAATTTGGAGCCACCTCCACCATTGCTAAGGTGAAGACTAGACCAGTAAGGGTATTTTGAGGTGATCGGGCCACAGGAAACTGAGCCCAACCCATCTCTGAGAGGAGAATATTTTATTCTAGAGGAATGAACCATTTTCAACTTGGGAGTTGAAGCTCTTGGTCCTTATAACCCTCTGATCACTAATCTATCAGTGTCCATCGTCATATAGGTTAAACCTAGGGGGGTAAGAGGAGGGGCTGCGCCCCCGAAAAATTTTTTTGGGCCGACATATTTTCGCCGGTTTCTGGCCGACAT
>JASDQU010318602.1:0-11111 GCA_032191745.1 Picea mariana
GTACTACAAATCTGCATTTGCAGCTTCCAAAATTCTATTCTTAATATCATTCCTGTACATGCTAATGGATGTAGCATGTAAGTCATGCACTTTTCTACTGAGTGCATTAGCCACCTTGTTTTCCTTCCCCTTGATATGCTTGATATCAAAGTTGTATTCGCACAGAAACTCCAGCCACCTACTTTGTCTAGCCTTTAAATCCAGTTGATCAAATAAATATTTCAGACCATTGTGGTCTATTCTCAATTCGAATATCCTTCCCATGAGGTAATGTCTCCATTTCCTCAGAGCGTGGATGATTTCTACCAACTCCAAATCGTGAGTGGCATAATTCTTTTCATGCTTTTTCAGCTTCCTAGACTCATAACAGATTACAAATCCATCTTGGCTGAGAACTCCTCCCAACCCTTCCTTACACGCATCTGTGCTCACCATGAAATCCATATTTGGATCTGCAATCCTCAAGATTGGAGTGCTGGTTAACAGCTGCTTCAATCGCTGGAAACTGTTCTCACACTCTTCAGTCCACTGAAACTTTTTCTCCTTCCTTTGCAAGGAAGTGATAGGATGAGCTAACTTTGAGAACCCTACTATAAATCTTATGTAATAGCCCGCTAGACCCATAAATGATATAACTTCCACCACATTCCTTGGTGCTGACCATTCTCGGATAGCCTCAACCTTCTCAGGACACATAATGATCCCTTCTTCTGAAATAATGTGCCCCAAGTAATGGATATGCCTTTGGTAAAATGAGCATTTGCTCAATTTGTCATATAGTTGGTGTCGTCTCAACACTTGCAGCACCAGTTTCAGGTGTTGTTCATTCTCTTCCTCTGACTTGGAATACACCAAGATGTCATCCAGGAAGACTATGACAAACTTGTCTAAATAGTCTCTGAATACACCATTCATCGAGCACATAAAAACAACAGGTGCATTTGATAGTCCAAATGACACCACTGTGAACTCATAATGACCGTACCTTGTTCTAAAGGCGGTCTTACTGATGTCCTCATCCTTTATTCTTACCTGGTGATATTCTGATCTGAGATCTATCTTCAAAAATATTTTCACACCCTTCAACTGATTGAGAAGATCATCGATCCTTGGCAGAGGATACTTGTTCTTGACAATTGCCTTGTTCAACTGCCCAAAATCAATGCACAGCCTCAATGTCCCATCCTTCTTCTTCACGAACAGGACCAAGGCACCCCAAGGTGAAACACTGGGGTGAATGTACCCTTTCTTTAGAATCTCTTCAAGCTGTAATTGCAACTCTTTCAGCTCTGGCATACTCATTCTATATGGAGCTTTCGACACTGGAGCTGCTCCAGGCATCAAATTTATAGAAAAATTGATGTCTCTCTTCGGAGGTAGTCTAGGTACCTCCTGAAATACATCTTTGAACTCTGTGAATGAGTCATTGTCTTCAATCCTTGGTATTTCCTCTCTAGATGCGTCCTCCACACGGGCTGCAAATAATTGACAGCCTTTTCTGTAGCACTTCTTCAGCTGCATGGCTAAGATTTCTCTAACATCCACAGCTCTAGGAATCCCTTGGACTGTTTTCTGATTCCCCTCCTCATCCAGGTATGTAAACCTCTTGTTACGACAGTCCAAGAGGGCATGGTGCTGGTCCAACCAGTCCATTCCAATTAAACAGTCATAAGATCCTAAAGGCAGAATATTCAATTCAGCCTTTGTGCTCAGTCCTTTCATGTCCACAGGATAGGACTTCACCAACTGAACGACTTTCCTCTTGGTTCTTGTATCCAACTGCACTAACCAAGACTTTTTATGTTTTCTTCTTGATAAATGAAAAATCTCCACCACCCTAGGATCTACATAACTATGGCTAGCCCCTAAATTGATTAAAATACTAAATGGTCGGTTATTAATCATACCTTCCACTTCAATCATGTGCAATTGAAATTCTTCTTTTTTATTGTCCAGGGCTTTGTAGATCCTTGGCATTCTGCTACCCATATCCTCCACTATTTCAACTTGCTGAACATTGTGGACGATTCTCGCTTTATCTTTTCTGTGGGGGCAATCTCGGTACCTATGGTTTCCTTTACAACCCCAACACTCCATGGGTGGCGGTCTGGGCATTTGTTCATCCACTTTAGCCTTCCTGGGCTCCCTAAAGGATGGCTGTCCCTGAGGACTATTTCTGAAAAAGGGAGGCTTGTTTCCCTTCAGCCTCTGCTCTTTCCTAAACTTCTTCTGATCATCCCAAGCCTTCCGAAAAGTAGGCCTTTCTCTTTGTTGTTCATACAAGCATTTTTCCCTTCTTATTGTTTCTTCCATAGTCTTGGGATCATCATACTAGACTTTTTCACTAATGGAAGGTGGTATTCCACTCAGATATCTCTGAATCTTGACAGCCTCATATTTGATCAATGGAACATACTTCACTAGTTCCAAAAACCTTCGTTTGTATTCATCGATGGTCATGCTACCCAGCTTGAGTTTGAAGAACTCCTTCATCTTTCTGTCATAATATCTTTTGGTCACGTATTTCTTCTCAAAATACCTCTTAAACTCCTTCCAAGTGATATCTTTCTCCATAATGTGTTGCACCTGCACAAACTAATCCCACCACATGGATGCTTTTCCTTTCAATTGATACATTTGAATTCTTCCTTCTGCATGAGGGGAATAATTATGCAGTTGGAAATATTTCCTCATGCCAAGAAACCATGTCTCAGCATCTTCCTCCTTCTTATGTTCTCCATCAAATGTAGGAGGCCTAATCTTATTCATCTCTCCCTTCAATTCATCTACTCCATATCTTCAGTGTTTTCTGGTAGGGGACGATCTTAAACTACTACGTGCCTCCCTACTAAAATTATTTTGGGAGCGACGATGATGTCTACTACCACTCCTCGATCTTCTTCTCCTCTCAGGGGTTCTGACACTTCTTGATCTTCTTTTCCTCTCAGGGGTCCTACGACTCTCTGTCTTTCTTGAGTCACTTCCCTTCTCTGATTTCCTTTCTATTCTTTCCAGGCTCTTTAATATTTTTAAGTTGAATTCAACCTGTTGATCCCTTAACCTCATGAGCTTTAGGCTATCAACTCAGTGAACCTGGGCATATTTTTGCAATCTTTCAGTGAGTTTCATCATATGTCCCTCCTTATCCATCTATTTTCCATGCCCATTAGAGTTTGATCCTTCAATTCCCAGGTTGACATTTCTTCCTACCCTTTCGTCCTCTGTTTCAGAGGCAATCTGCACCTCTTCCAATTCCATACTTGGTGTCAGTTTTCGGCTGTCTTGACACTCGTTGAACTCTGTACACACAACGTGCAGTCAACCGAAGTTTTTCAGGTGTTAAACCCTTAACAAAATCACAATTTTCATAAACCAACGTGAGTGAGAAAACATTTTGACTTCACAAAGTTTTTTGAGCTCTGATGGCTCTGCGAATTTCAGGACTTTAGGTTTTGGGGTTTTGGTCCACGACGCTCTCACACTCGCTTTCAGGACTTATGGCTTCAGGGTCTCGGTCCATGAGACTCTCACACTCACTTTTGGGACTTCTATCTTTGGGGTCTCGGTCCACGAGACTCTCATACTTGCTTTCGGGTTTCGGAGTTTTGGTCTATGAGGATCCAATAGTTAAATCCTCGATGGTTCTTATGTCCTTCGAAAATTTCAGGATTTCAGGACTTCAGGGTTTTAGGTTTTGGTGTTTGGTCCTCGGAGGTTCTCACACTCTCTATCCTCTCCAACTACCAACTCCTAAACTTCCAACCTCTCTTCCCATGGGCCCACAACACAACTGTCGCCAACTACGGTAAATATTTTGGGACTTGGCACTTCAGGTTTACGGGTCTTCGGTACCTGGGAGTTCATGATGTAGTGACTCCCAACCTCTTATCACTCCAACTCCTAAATTCTAAAATTATGATTTACTTTACTCTCTAAGCCCAGAGTACAACCGTCGCCCTTAACCATGGTGGCACGTGGCACATTCAGGAGGGTCCATGTCACCTTCGATGATGTCATCAGGTCCCACCATTCTCACCTGTCTTTTCGAATCATTGGCACGTGGTGCACATCCATGTGTCCACGTCCATTCCAATCAAAAATACAACGATTAGACTTTTATTGGATTTACTACGTAGATCCTTTCATCGTTTTGGGGTTTCGGCATCGGGAGTTCGTGCATTCCCACATCTCGAACTTCCATTTGCCAAAATTCTGAAATTACTATCTACTCTTCCACTTGATCCAACGGTCAAGTTCCTCTCCTACAATCTATGGTGTAGGTCGTTTCAAAATTTTGGGTTTCGCTATTTCATGACTTGCGAAAACAAGGTTCTTCGCCTTTGGTTTCCCAGGTGTCAAAACGTAGTTCGACAGCCACATGTCCCCCCGATGGACGGTCTCGATGAATTTGGGATTTCACGTATCGTGATTTCCACGTTCCTGTGCAACTCGAAAGGGTTTTTAAACCTTATGCACGTTTTCCAGATCTAACAGTCATGAGGGTTCTCCTTTTCCCTAAATAGATCCTATGGCTCCACACTTATGGTGTAGAGTCCTCTCTCCCTATGGCCAGATGCCACCCCGACTGTGGTTTCATAACACCGCTACACCTCTTGAGCTGGTAACACGGTTAAGTAACTCCTTGACACTCAGGAGCATTCAAAGGTCTGAAATTGGTCCTCCAGACACAATTTCTCCTCAAACCCTCGGTTCAAAGACCACTCAACTTGCCCATCTAGGCTCAGTGTCGAAACCTTGGCTCTAATACCAACCTGTAACGCCCCCATTCTAAGCCAGGCAGGTGCTACATTGCGAAATAACATTACTCATACTTAATTATATATATATATATATATATCATGCATTTAAAGCAGGTTAAATAGAGAACTCAGAGTAAGCATAAGAATTAATGCTATTATAAATAATCAATGGCTTTAACATTAATACATATGCATAGTAGAATACATTATAATTATAAATGCACTGACCCCTATAGTGGACTTACATCATTGACCCCTAATCGAATGATTCCACAGATGTTCGACTTCATCTCATTCATTCACATTTTTCAGAATGTACTAGAGTACCTTGGGAATCATTGACATCAATGGTGATTTCCCTCGCGCTTGTTAGCAGTTTACATCTTGACCGGTAATCAAGTGGTTTCTGCCATGTTCGACATCAGGACATCTATTCACATGGTTATATTCGTACTACATCAGGATCGGTAGGAAGACCCTGGGTTGAGTTATCACTCTTATATGTACTTTTCCCAGGTTTTGAAGGAGTTTTCATTTGAACTATGACACAAATACTGTTACATAGATCCACTTTGTATTGGTCGTGGCTATGTCTTTTCATCTCGTAGATCCACTGTGTATTTTTTGTGGCTACAATCAGTTCCGGTCATAGGAGTATAGTTCCACATTGTATCTGTAGTGGCTATACCATTTTGTCAATATAATTATGGATCCGTAGTGTATTTTATGGTGGCCATACCTAAAAAGTCTTTATCACTCAAGCATAGGTATGTCAGCCTTGGGTTTTGAAACATGTCATAATATTTGTTTGATGGTTCTATGCATATTTTTCCAATCTCTCTACATCCATACCCTTGCTCGAAAAGTATACAAAGTACTTCAGTCATCATCGTCTTCTAACTTCATACTTTGGGGGGCAATTTGTTACATCTCAAAATTACTCACTTCGATAGTGTCACAAGTGTCATCATTACGAGTGTTGTAAGTATCGCATCTTGACTACAAGTGTTGAAAGTGTCACAAACTATATGCTGCCATATTTCCTATGTCGTGCCCATAATGATATCATAAAGACACTTAAAGACACCTCAAAGGTGGTTTGGAAGAAGAAAAATCATTTGGCAGGAAGTACAAGCCCTTTGCCATTGGAAAAACCATAAAAAAATTGAGTTTTGTGGAGGAGAACTCCCCTACCCATTGTTAGGGAGTGCTAGAACTCCCTAGGCCTATCTAGGGGAGCGTTTGAGCACTTTGTGCACCCTTATGGGGGAGCGCTACCCCATCTTGAGAAAATTTTGGGTTTGTTGAGGTAAATTAGGGAAGAATCCCTCAAATCCTCAAGGTAGTTGAATTCTAATAGATGGTCAAGGCATGATCTTAGGGGAGATCCTCAACTCAATGAGAGGAATCCTCAACTCATCCCAAAGATATCTCAAGTGGTTGGACTCCTCCAAGGTTATGTAAGGAGGCCTTCTCATGGTGAAAGGAACAAGGAAAATTGAGTTTGATACCAAACTTATGATCCTGTAAGTGGTATTGGAGGATGACAATTGAGAATTACATCAAACTTATGATCTCATGAGTGAGATTTCATAAAATCAATCAGTGGAGATTTATTGAGCAAAGGGTTTGGACAAGGAGAAATGGAAGATTTTATTGTACCTTCATTCAAAGGATTGTAAGTACTTTTACTTGTTCTCATTAATATAATCAATGGTTGGCCTGTTTCTTTCAAACTTGTACGTGTTCCATATAAGTTTGTTTGTAGTAGATGGATCTATGTTTGAGATAATCTCAGTAGAGTAGGGAGTCTTTTGTACTTTTGTTTGTCTTGTAGGACCTACCAAGGAGCTTAAGGTCAAAGCTAAGCCTGGACCTTGCAGGGACAAACAACGTTCATAAGGTACATACCTTCCTCCTCTTTCATTCATCAGCTTGATTAGATCTAAAAGGAAGTTAGTGTCGATGTTAAGAACTTTCTATCTTAGAGTTAAGGGTATAGCTCTCAAGAGGAAATCTACCTGTCTGCAGGGAGATTTTCCTACAACAAATACAATATTTTCAAAATATCTCAGCAACACGCTATTGCCTCTGTTTAATGCCGATTTGAAATTTCAGCGCACCAAGGTGTTTAATTCTTCCTACAATCTTGGCCTCTTTTGCTTTGATGGCGATGCTTCTGAATCATACTCCTCTAGATAAAATTTTCATGGAGTCCTGTTGGCACAGGGGCAGACCCAAGTTTCAACGCTACAACAATGCACCAACAAAACCCTAGCTACCGACCCTTTCAGCAACACCTGCGAAGCAGATGAAGTCTCACCCGAGATAGAGGCAGAGGTGGTTGCAAGACTCGTGTGTCTACAACCTTAGCTGGGACACAGATCTATGATTATAACACTTAGAAATCACCTAGCATAGATTACTCATCAATATTGAACCCTCATGATACTTCATAGATAGCACAAAGCATCTCAATATGTACTTAGATTTTAGATAATCCAACACTTAAGCACAACGAGATAGATTAGATTCGACAGCTCAAGCACTAAGTATATTACATACCAAAACTAATATTCAGTCATATCTCAGAAGTAGAAAGCATAAATAGATCTATCTAAACACATCAAAGAACTTAGCAAAGAAAGAGACAACCACATCAGGTCGAGGCACAGAGCCCAACACACATATTTATTGTGGTTCACCCCCACCCTGGGGATACGCCCACAAAGTCTTCTTATTTATTATCTTCAGTTAATCAGGTTACAACATAGAGCCATCTAAATCCCTCTTCGCATAGGAAAAAAGATCTGCACAGCTCGCTAGATCCTTCTTCCTTGCACTACAACACAAACCCTTCTATAGTCTCTCACATGGACTTCAACTCGGCTCTACAAGCCTTACATAAAATGCACAAAGCCTTGTTTACAGAAATTCAACCCTTGGCACTTAGCCTACATCACATAGATATATCATCCACACACCCTCTCTATATGGCCTAGACATCTATATATATATATATATATACAAAATAGGCCTAAACATGGCTAAACCCATGGGCCGACATCCCAATCCCATTACATTATCCCAAAAACCCAAAAGGGACCCAAAAAGGGGTCTAGCTTCCATGATTTCTGCTTCGCATTGCGCTCCATCTTTGACAAGTTGTCGAAGTCCCAAAAATGGTCAAATATGACCAAGTGTTCCTCAAAACCTGGTCAAGGGCCAACAGGTCCCCAACAATCACCAGTGACTCGTCCCGAGTCACTCAGGTCTGGGTAAGTTTGCCTCAAAGGTATCAAGCTTGGCTCAAGATTATTCGACTTGTCTCAACGAATTCCTGAACAAACACTTCGTTGATAGGTCCTTTAAGTTGTTGCTCGACTGTAACAACTACTTGTTCTAGTAGTGTTCCTTGGCCTTCAATTTCTTCAAACAGCAGGTAGGCCGCCTCCTGGCTCGGCTGGAGTTTCTGGGTGACTTCCATCACTCTGTTCTGCATGGTAAGAATGAGTTGTTGCGCAGTGTGCTGTTCTTGGGATCTCTTCATCCTCTTGATGGGTGACAGAAGCTTAAGTTGCGCCTATGCTGTATCTACATGCTGCTTTTCTTCCTAGAGTTGGGACTCTAGTTTATTCAACTCTAGGTCTTTAGATTGTTGTTCATATATCTGCACACTTCTACTACTTATTTGTTTACATTCTACAACAAGTGTTTTAATCCTCTCAACTATTCTCTAAGAATTCAATTCTCAATGGTCGCACACTTCTTGTAAAGTCTGTGGTATGGTTTGAAGTTCTAATTCTAGGACCCTTTGTTGAAGTTGCTGAATAACTTTAGCCAACTTCATCACTTGGCGCTCTATGGGCTCTTCGACCTTCTTCTCTAAGCTGGTCACAGAGTGAAATGCTCTGTTGATTGCTTCTTCAATTCCTATCTTCTTTGCGAGAAAATTCTCTTTCTCTTTTTGGATCTTCGCTCTCTCTTCTTCAAATTTTGCTTGGAGATAATTCTTCTCTTGTTGCGTGGCTTGTCATTGTTCAATAATTTCCTCTTGTGCTTTCTTGATGGCCTGGGTGGCCTGCGCTTTTTCTTCTTGAGCATGTCGAAGGCGTAGTTCGACTACATCAACAATCTTGCGGAGCTGAATTGATTCATCTCCCACTTCTGTTGTTCCTTCTAGAAGAGGTGTAGTAGAGACTGCTCAGCAAGACTGGAGTGCTTTCTGTACTCCTTGGAGCACGATCTCAATTTGGCTATACATTTATTCCTACTTCACCTCCTGCTTCTCTATGATTTCCTTTGAAGCATCATTAACTGCTGTAACAATGAAATCAAAGTCATCTAACATGAGGTAATTTTGCATCTTGGTTACAGGGGTTCTTGGTTTCTTTCTAGAGGAAGGTTTCAGAGGTGAGACCTTCCGTTTCTTCGATGAGTCTTCTTCGTACCTAGGCGGTGGTACTTCGACTTTCTAAGTTTCTGTATCACCTTCTTCATTTGATGTAATGGAAGTCATCCTTACAGATAGGCTATCAACATCCTGGACTTCTTCAGTCTTCCTCGTTGGTTTTTCTTTCTTTGTCTTACTTGGCCTAGGTGTATCCTATGCAGTTTCAGGGCTGTCGATGTCAGACATTTTTGCGGGGTCTGCTAAAACAAGGAGGTCCACCGACCATTCCTTGGTAATCTCTTCTAGATCTTCTTTTGTCAGCTTATAATAGGATTGAATTTGTTCTTGGTGCTCATCAGTGCGTGGGGTTAGGTATATAAAGTGGCAGTCCGTGATGAACTTTATCATAGGTCGAAAACTCTATAAAGTGTTCGGGGTTATGTGGGGTTCTCTCCTTATGGCTTCTTTCAATTGGTTATAGTACGTGTGGAAATTGATATTCGATTACCATTGCTTTCTCATGTCACTCAAGTATCATAATGTACTGAACTTCGCAGCTAGTGGATCAAAGGGATCAAGGTCTGAGAAGGTTGCGCCTTTCAGTAGCTCCCATGCAACAAAATCGATCAGTATCAAGAGCCAGCTAAAATGGAATTCATGCCCCTCATCCTGGGCTTCTCTGTAGTCGATCTCCAGTTGATTCACCAGGTACTTCACCCAGTTCATACATAGTCCCTCTGCGCACTTTCCTGTGAGGTCAACAACAAAGCCAGATACTTGTGTTGGTCAATTCTTGCATACCAATTTCCCTGCGATCAGTTGGCATGAGAGGCACACTATGCCACTTTCAATAGAATTTGCCTTGTATCCTCTCGTGCCTTTCTCAACATCACCATAGGCTTCTTTGATCTTCTGTGCAAGAGCATGGTCTACGGTCTTTTCAGGATAGTACTCATGGGGATCAGGGCTCTGCATGCTAATCCCAATGATCCTATTGATCAACGTTGGATCAACAGTTATGCGACGATCTAATCACAGGTATCCTCCGTGGTAACTTGCTAGCAACAATTTTACATAAGAATTCACCTCATGGTGTCTGCCAAAATGCGGTATTTTCATAACATTGAGCAAAGTAGACTATGTGAGGTTCATCGTMCATTGATGAGGGATGAGCTTTGAATTCTTKCCCTTAGTTCTCTTCAAGTACTTATACGGGGAGAGCATGTTGTAAGCTTTACGGTCCCCCAGGTTGAAGTCGCAAAACTTCAACACTGTAACCTTGTCTTTATTTGCGTGGTAGGTGCGTACTCCTTTCAGTAGATATGTAGTGACTAGGGTGTATTAAAAGTCTCTAGGGACACTGTCCCTATTAATCTCACCGCTCAGAGGGGGTGTATAAGATGGTAATATGGATGGCACTAACTTCGCATTGGCTATGTCATCTTTATACTTAGTTCTTCTTTCTGCACTGGCTCAAGATGTTCTTGCTCGAGTAGTCGACGGGGAGGCTTGCACTCCTCCCATCGATGATGCTTGGAATCCTATGGACATTCTTCTTTCTGAAATGACTCTCTCAGTCATTAAATTGAGAAGGACCTCTGTGATGGATTCCTCAAGTTTTGTGAGCTCGTTGGACATACACACTCGGGAAAGATAATCGGGGTCATGATAATCTCAAAATGCACTAGGATGAACAATTTTCTTGCAATGATAACTGCAGACAATCACCAGTTCTGTGGGCTTTGATTTTTCAGTTGGAAAAAGCGTTCTTCGGGCACGACGCGATGAGCTAAATAGGAAATTCGTCAATGGTATTCTTGCAACGAGTATGAAGCTTTCATGAACGTTGATCCATCCATTATGCATGGTCCAATGGTCTAGTGGTAATCCTTTAATGCTTTTCTATCTGTTCGGGGAGGAAGGCGAATGGGTATATCGGTCCAATGACTATATTGCTT
>JASDQU010318604.1:0-12322 GCA_032191745.1 Picea mariana
CTTTGGCTTGTGTAATGCCCCCTCCACCTTCCAAAGCCTCATGAATCATGTCTTTCACCCCTTTCTCCGTCATTTTGTCTTAGTTTTCTTTGATGATATCATCATCTATAGAAAAACCTGGACATACCACCTTGCTCATGTGGACCAAGTTCTCCATCTACTCTCTCAGCACCAACTTTTCCTGAAACAATCTAAATGTTCTTTTGGAGCCCCAGAAGTTGAGTACTTGGGCCATCTTGTTGGCAAGAACGACGTCAGGGTGGATCCTAAAAATATTGAAGATATGCAAGATTGGCCTCACCCAAATAATATCAAAAGCTTACAAGGATTTCTGGGCCTAACAGGTTATTATCACAAGTTTGTTTAGAATTATGGAAAGATTGTGGCACCTCTCACGACACTCCTTAAAAAGAATTCTTTCACTTGGACCCCAAAATCTGATCAAGATTTTCAAACCTTGAATATGGCCATATGCACCACTCCAATCTTGGCCCTTCCTGATTTCACAAAGACCTTTGTCCTGGAATGTGATTCTTGAGGGAAAGGTATTGATGTTGTCCTTATGCAAGAGGGTAGGCCTTTGGTCTTTACCAACAAACAATTGTCTGAATGAAATTTGGGCAAATCAATCTATGAAAAGGAAATGTTAGCTATTTTGCATGTCATTGATTTGTGGTGCCCTTATCTATTGGGGAAATGCTTCCAAATTAAGACAGACCATCAAAGCCTCAAGTATTTTCTAGAACAACGCATTTCCTCCCCAGAGAAACAAAAATGGGTGACTAAGCTACTTGGATATGATTATGAGATCATTTACAAGAAAGAAAAAAACAATGTGGTGGTCGACGCACTTTCCCAAAAATATGACGATGAAGGCTCCATTTTTTCTCTCTCCTTCGTTGTACCAGATTGGCTCCAAGATGTTCGCCAGGAATGGCTACATGATCCCAAAAGTTCACATCTGATACAACAATTGCAGTCCAATTATCCAGTTTCCCCAGGGTACTCATGGCTCCGTGATGAGCTTCGATACAAAGGTCGTTTCTATTTAAGTAAATAGTCAAAACTTGAATCCACGGTGCTTTCTGAACTTCATGCTACACGCATAGCTGGGCACTCTGGGTTTACCAAAAACTATGAGAGGGTCAAATGTTCTTTTTTCTGGGATGGTATGAAACAATACATTCGTAATTTTGTGGCCTAATGTGATGTGTGTCAATGCAACAAGGGAGAAACAGTCAAATATCTGGGAACACTGCAACCGCTTCCGATTCCACCTGTTATTTGGAGGGATATCTCTATGGATTTTATTACAGGCTTACCTAAATCGGGTAATAAATCAGTCATCATGGTGGTAGTTTATCGCCTTTCCAAGTATGGTCATTTATGTGCTCTTCAACACTCATTTACAACATCCACAATGGCTCAACTTTTCATGGATCAGGTCTTCAAGCTTCATGGCATGCCGCATTCTATTGTTTCTGATCGTGACCCAACTTTCACCAGCAAGTTTTTGCAAGCACTATTCAAGTTACAAGGCACCCAATTGCATCTCAGCACAACTTATCATCCCCAGACGGATGGTCAAAATGAAGTTGTCAACAAGTGTTTGGAAACACATCTGAGGTGTTTTCCATCGGAAAAGAAAAATCAGTGGGATCAATGGTTAACCCTAGCTGAATGGTGGTACAACACTTCATACCATACAGCTACACACATGACTCTTTTGAAGTGGTCTATGGACAAAATCCACCTTCAGTCCTCTCATATTTACCAGGTGTCTCGAAGGTCCAAGCGGTTGACCAAACGCTTACAGTTCGAGAGGCTATTCTCCATACCCTCAAAGAGAATTTGTTCATGGATCAGAATTGCATGAAGCAACAAGCAGATCAAGGTCACTCGGAACATCACTTTGTGTAAGGGGATCATGTGTTTCTTCAACTGCAACCTTACAAGCAAAATTCCCTCAAGGCCGACCATTGTCAGAAGATGGCACCCAAATTTTATGGTCCTTATACAGTTCTCGAGTGTGTGGGATAGGTGGCCTATCAGTTAGCTTTTCCTAGTCACTATAAGCTACATCCCATTTTTCATGTTTCATGCTTGAAGAAGGTGATTGGAACTAAGTGCCAAAATCAAACCAACCTTCCCGAGTTGGATGAAGAAGGCTCCATTTGGCTACAACCACAAACAGTTTTGGACCAGCGTGAGCGTCACCTGCATCAGCGAACCATTAAGGAAGTGTTAGTCCAGTGGAAAGATACAACTCTAGCAGATGCCACTTGGGAACTAGCTACCATTTTGCAACAATTTCCACATCTCAAGCCTTGAGTAAAAAGCTGTTTTTAAGGAGGAGGACATGTTAGGGACCTAACCCCTTACGTAGGTAGAACAATGTATTCCGATGTAATAATGGTTAATATTAATAAGGCCTTTCAATAAGGTAGAATAGATCGAATGTAAGAAGACTTAATAAAAGCTTTCGCTTCTAGACGAATCTTCCTCTAGATGGTTCTCTTGATAGACATATTTAGTATAAATAGGAGTCGAGGGTATGTGAACCCTAGCTTGGATATTATTGTAATTGAGCTCTTCTCGAGTGGAGGTTGCCCCCTCGAAGAGGCCCGTGAACATTGTTTTTAGTAATCGAAGTGCTCTTCCTGGTGTTATTCTATTATCATTTCAGTGTTATTGTGGTGTTATTTTAGTTATATTGTTGTTCATCTGCCATTTCTAGCATTTTATTTCTGTTCTACATACTTTTTATATCTAGAATATTACAAATGGATCACAAAAATGGATTAAAAATATGGAATTCTCTCCAACTTTTTTTTATTAATATTTATGTGTTAAAAAAATTTACACTTTTATATATTAAATATGATATAATTATTTTTTTAACTTATAATATATTAGACATAACTTTAATATTATCATTTTATATTTATCTTAATAATATTTATAAGTATATTCCATATCATTTGGAGGATTCAAAAATATAAGTTTACATATGAGTGGATCTTCATGATCCTGATGATAAAGATGCTTATTATCATTCGCAATAATAAAATTGTGTCATTATCTTCTTTTACTTCATTTTTATATTTCTATTTATTTTTTTTAATAATTATTTCTTTTAGTTTTTATGTTTTTATGAAAACTCGACATACTATATTTAGCACCAATTTTAGTATTAGGTTTAGCGTTGGATTCCCTATATAAATTAATAAAATCAAAGGAATCTTTTCAAAAATAAATGTAAGAAATATCCACGTGTTATTTTAATTAAAATATCTTAAAAAATCCTATAACCCTATTCTCTCATTCTTTCCTTATTTCCTCTCTTTCTTCTTTTCTCTTCTCTTATTCCCCTTTACTTTTTCTTTTTTAGGATTTTCTCTCTTAGGGTTTCATCCTTATGGAGGGGGTATGATGAAGATTATGGAGGCTAGTTGCATTGATTTGAGCAATGATATAATGCAAAAAGATAATGTGTATTGATTTAAGTGGTCATATAATGAAAACAAGTTAAAATAGTAACATAGTTGCAATGATTTCAACAATGCTATAAGTAATAGTTGCATTGATTTCATCAATGATATATATAAATAAGAAATCATATTTTTATTCTAGTGATAATACAATGGAAAATGGAGTTATCTAACTATTCTAGGTTTTGGTCTTTTTCACAAGAATCCTACGACATAAATCTGGACAAAATCCCATTTTTTTGTTGTTTAAATTGCATAATGCTTAAATGGATTCATCTTGTTGAAAAACCTTTTGGGCACTCGAATTATACATACTTAGCCACTCAAATTTGTAGATCCAACACCTTTTCCTTGGATCTTGGGAAACATTAAACAAAATAAATCCAAAAAGGGCTAAAACATAGAAGGTTTAGACTAAGGCATGAAAAATAAATTAAAACAATCAATCATTTGCATTGGTTTTAGTGATGACCTAATGCAAAAAAATAAAGTGAATTGATTTTAGTGATGATATAGTTAAATTTCATTTAGAACAATAAATTAGTTGCATTGATTTGAGGGATAACCTAATGCAAAATAATAAGGTACATTAATTTTATTGATGATACAATGAAAAATCATTTAGAGTCATTTAGAGCAATCAAATACTTTTTAGAAGCCCCTTTCGCAACATCTCGCAGAATAACTGTCCTGGTGCTCTGTAAGCTACTGTGGAGAGCCTAAGACATGGACCCTGTTGTAGGGGGCTCAGGGGATCCATGGGACCACCCGACTATTCTAGCTTCGATTGATGACCTGTGCTCGACACATTTTCAAACATCTAACCGGCCTGTTCTTCCTTCTAACCCGTCTCCTGGAACCACTATCCCACCTTCTCTGACAAAACTGTTTACCAGGCCTATTGCACAACACCCCACTGGATCTTCTAAACAGGTCACACACGGTGGAGCCCGCCTACTGGACAAAAGAAAAAAGAGTGATGATTTATCTGCTCTGTAGGAGGGCAACCCGATTGGGACTCGACCTCTCCCAAGACAAACTCCTCTGAAGCCGGGCTATCAAAAACGCAGATAGAAAGTTTGGAAGCCCAAGACTAGACACCCCAAACTCACTCTTGAAATGGATGTAGGACTCCCTGATGCTTGCAACCTAGCTCTCTCCGCGTTAGTAGGGAGGCTAGCATATAAGGAAAAATGAAAACAGAGATTGGACTCATGGGTTACTGAACATTGGAATCCACTGCTGGGATACTCACCACAGATTCTCTTACTACAACAAGGCTGGATGGGATTTATTTTCCGAAAACCAGAGGACACGGTGCTCATCCTGGAGAGGTTCTGGGCCTTCGACGAGGGTAGCCTCATGCTGAAAAGGTGGAGACTGGGTTTTAATCCAGACTCAAAGTTCTTTAGCCTTCAACACTTATGGGTTCTTCTTCCAGGACTCCCTTTACAGCTCTGGAACCAGCAAGCACTCGAACTGATAGGCTCCTCCATTGGGCCTTTTTTAAGACTGGATCCTTCCTCCCTCTCGGTACCAGATAGGAAAATGGCAAGGATATGTGTGGAAATGGACATTCAAGCTGGATTACCTGAAATCCTGGAGATTGATTGGTGCAACCAGCACATATCTCAAAGAATTGACTATTTAGGCATCCCGTTTCGATGCTCCTTCTGTCGGCGCACTGGTCACCTGAGGAAAGACTGCTACAAGTTCCCACCTCCTGCGCTTGATATGGATCCGGCTGAGGATTCATCTTTTGATGGATATATCTCATCACCCAACCAACATGTGGAGGAGACTTCTTTTACCGAGAGGGATATCCCACCGTCTAATGATTCTGTTTTAGGTAAAATCCAACGCTTTTTCCCTTCACTCTTTAATACTTTCACTTCCTGGGACAGACTTTACATCTCTGAACACGTAGACATTTGCTTGTTTGCTGCTACACTGGACTCCCCTTCAAACAATCCCGACCCTCTATCTCATTTACCCACTTCTTTGCCAACACCTACTGAACATGCTCCTATGACCACTTTCCCCCTCCGACACTTTCACCACCTGGTTTGATTCCATCGAATCCTATGGGAGAACAATCTATTCCTTTAACTAAGGAGATGCCTGAACCATGCTCTCTCCCTGGCTTCACTAAACCGACTCAATCGGTCCTCCAACTAGACTCCATGTTTCCAAACCCTGCCCCGACCCATCCTCTCCCCTACGAGTCGCTTGCCATCAATACCTACCTTGGAAAAGCTCTTTGCCAATCCACACCTTCGTCTTCTGACTGACCTTCTTCATCTACCACAAAACCTTTACTTGGACCGGATCCTGCTTGGTAGAGAGGTATTGGACTGGAGCTCTCGCCGCTTAAAACTCGCAGTGCACGGAAAAAATCACAAGATGGAAAAGCGGCTTCGGACACTTCTGCTTCTGCTACAAATCTTGGGGCCCTCAGAGGATTAAAAGCCCTTGTCCGAGGTAAGACATGATCCTACTTTCAGTCAACATTAGAGGGGTTGGAGGGCCCCTGAAACATGCTTCCCTGCGTAGACGAATGGATCTCTATAAGACGACAGTCATCTTTCTTCAAGAAACTCTCGTGGATGCCTCAACTGCAAGGGATTTCATACACTTACTGAGACCATCCTAGATGACCTGCGCTGCTAGCTCGGTTGGGAACTCAGGGGGCCTTCTGGCCTTGTGGGATCCCTCTTTATTTGATTTCTTTCCAATGATCAGTCCTGGAGGAATTCTACTCTCCAGACACTGCTTTGATCTAAAGACAAACATCAACCTGCTCAATGTATATGGTCCTTGTGCTGATCGTAAAGTTTTCTGGCAACGCATTGATAACCTAGGGCTATTGGATGCTAAAAATCTCATACTAGCTGGTGATCTCAATCTTACCACTAGCTCAGAGGAAATTTGGGGAGATAGGGCGCAGATCGACCCACTCCACATCTTTTTTAACCACCTCTTTTACAAAAATGCTTTAGTCGATTTGAAACCAGCGGAGCTTCTTCCCACCTGGAGAAATGGGAGACAAGGCACATCAAGTATTGCCAAACGATTAGATCATTTTCTAATTGCTGAGGACCTACTTTCGCCATCTTGTTGCTATCGATCTTGGGTAAATATCCCCTTTCTCTCTGACCATGCTTCCATTTGTTTACAGCTGGGCGCGGGCCGGTTAGGTGCTGGACAGCCCTTCAAATTCAACCCTCAATGGCTGAGAGAGGACTCATACAACAGTCTTGTCAAATCGGTTTGGATTGATTCCTCCTCCTTTTTGCCGGATGACCCACAAGGTAACCTCATGGTCAAACTGTCCAGGTTAAAATCCCGTTCCATTCTTTGGATAAAAGAGAAAAAGCTTGCTGAACAAGCCGACCTACTCAGGATAGAGCAGGAGCTGGACCTCCTACTCCACCACAAGATACAGGTTGATAACTCTATTGATATTGATTTAAAAATCCGAGGCCTTGAGGAAGAGCGTAACGCCCACTTATGTGCTGATGAAGAAAGATGGCGGTTGAAAAGTTGAATGACTTGGCTTGAATCTGGTGACAAAAACACTCACCTTTTTCACTGTTTTGCAAGTGCCAGGTTTACCAAAAAACTTATATGGGACATTGAGGATGAGGATGGGCGCTTACAACATACACAGGAAGGTATCAAAACTGCGGCCTTCAACCATTTTAATTCTTTTTTCAAGGTTTCCCCGACATCTGATCTTGCTGCACAAATAGAACTAGCCAGCCACTTTCCCAAATTGATCACAACCGAGGAATCCTTAGCTTTGGAAGTGCCTTGCACAAAGGAGGAGCTGTTGGAGGTGTTAAAGGGATTCAAAAAAGAAAAAATCCCCGGACCAGACGGCTGGTCTGTTGAATTTTACCTGCATTTCTTTGAGCTATTGGCCCAGGATCTTTTGGACGCGGTTGAGGATTCCAGAGTTAGAGGTGTAGTGAACCCACAGATCAACAGAACCTTTGTGGTACTGATCCCAAAGACTAATCTGGCCAAACATTTTCAAGACTTTTGCCCTATATCTCTCTTTAACTTGTGCTACAAACTTATTTCCAAGATCATAGCAAGAAGAATCCGACCTTTTCTGTCCTTGGCCTTGTCCGATGAACAACTGGGCTTCCTAAAAGGCAGGCAAATCCTCGATGCTGTTGGAGTTGCTCATGAATGTATTCACAGTTTAAAGACGAGAAAACAACAGGCTGCTCTTCTAAAGCTGGATCTTAAAAAGGCCTTCGATTGCATTAACTGGAACTTTCTCCACCTGGTTCTTTTACAGTGTGGTTTCAGCCTTACCGTCACCAACTGGATTCTGGGCTTCATCTCTTCAGCCACTTTGGCTATTCTAATTAACGGGGAAGCTACCAGATCCTTCCACTGCGAAAGAGGACTCCGGCAAGGTTGTCCTCTTTCACCTCTACTTTTCATTTTGGTCCTGGAAGGGCTTAGCATCTTGCTAAAAATCAAACAGACGGAGGGACACCTAACTAGCATAAAAATCTCGGGTCGCTTACATATCCTTCATATACTTTTGGTTGATGACATGTTGATCCTGACGTTGGCAGATCCTGATGAATGGGCACTGATCCACTCCATCCTTATTTCTTTCTACACAACCACCGACTTGGAGATCAATTCACAAAAATCTATCTTCCTTTCATCAAATACTCAGGCGTCCTCTCTTTCGGTTATTACAGCAATGTTTGGCATCAAAGCACTCGAGCTTGAAAGGGGTTTTTCTTACCTTGGTTTCCTTTTAAAATATTCCAGATATTCTTGTAAAGATTGGCACTGGCTTCTTGACAAATTCAACAGCAAGATCCAGCACTGGTGCAACAGATTTCTTTCCTTAGGTGGCAGATTTGTACTAATAAAATCAGTATTGGAAAGCCTCCCGGTATATTGGATGGCGATCGCACACATCTCGGCTTCGATCCCGAAGTCTCTCTGTCAACTGATTTTCACTTTTCTCTGGTCAGGCAGTAAAAACAACAAAGGCTTTCATATTTGCAAATGGGCTTCGATTTCAAAACCAAAATCGTTGGGGGGCTGGGGTCTTGGGCACCTACCAATCTTCCACTGGGCGCTCTTGGCCAATACTTTTTGGAGGATTCTTATGAAACCCGGTCTCTGGAATTCAGTTATCAAAGCCAAATATTATCCATCTCTCCGAGTGCACATCTGGATCAGATCGGCATCATATTGTCCCAACAGAGGCTCTATAGTCTGGAAACATCTCTCTATGACACTACCGATTGTTCTACAGTGGATCTCTTGGAATCCGGGAAATGGACAGCAGATTGAAGTAGGCATAGATTACATTCTTGGCCTGGGTAGACGTGCCCTCCTCTCAGCTCCTCTTTTAGCACACTTACATAGCAGAACTCTTTATTTCCTTAATCAATTTATTTCCTATATCAATGGAGGTATGCTCGACGATCATTGGCTCAGCAGGGAAGAGCTACAGCTATAAGCCGATTTATACCTTGAATGGGGGAGATACACTCAGTTGCTGATGGCAGCAGGCATACGTTTACAAGATAGACCAGACTTTTTCCTGTGAACTGGAGGGGACCAGTCGGGCGCTCTCACGGCAAATAATGTATATCAGGCGCTTGCAATCCTCCACTGGCCACACGATAAAACAAATCGATACTAGCAGTTATGGAAGGCCGACTGCCCTCTCAAGTTAAAGCTCTTTATCTGGCTTCTTATTGAAAATCGAGTTCTGGTTTGGCCGAATCTACAGGCACGTGGCTGGGAGGGACCGAGTCGCTGCTACCTTTGTCAACTTCAGAGTGAATCCATTTCACACCTGTTCATCAATTGCCCTTTCGTTCGAGCAGTGTGGAAGCTACTCGATCCATCGCTTCTTTTTTACACGACGTGGTCGGGCACCTGTGTCCTCGATTGTCTTTAGCGTTGGACCAGAGCCTACAATTCACTTTCACTGTTGCCATTTCACCTCCTTTGGGAGGTCTGGAAATGCAGGAATGCCGCACTCTTTGATGGGATCCCTCCATCTGCGATCTTTGTTGCGAATACTATCTTACTAAAGGTAGATATTCAACAGTCTTAGCCACCCTTATTAACAAAGTGCCGGCACCATTTTGTTTATCCTACAGACAGGGAGGTCGCCTGGTTTGATGGAGCCTCTCAACAAAATGGATCTCTCTGTGGTGCGGGGGGGAAAATTTTACTAGAAACTCATACTTGCTATCACTAGACTTTAAACTGTGGAGATGGATCAAATATGAAGGCTGAGTTGTTGGGGGCTTAGGCATCCCTCAACCTGGCTAGAAGACTGCATATCGACGAACTTCTTCTCCTAGGCGATTCCAAGATTATTGTAGACTGGTTCAAGGGACAAGCAGACTTCAAGGTGGCGGCCCTCGAGAGTTGGAAAGAAAGAACCATAGAGATATCTCACTGTTTCGGGAATCTCTCCGTCTCACACATCTTTAGGGAAGACAATAGTGAGGCAGATTCCCTCTCCAAATTAGCACTGCATATGCCTCTGGGACATCTTTGCTTCACAAAGTGGGTGGATGATAACGCAGGGCCCACCATCAAAATCAGACTGTGATTTTGCTCAATTGGGCTGACTCATGCTGCATATCATATGATCTGTTGGTTGACTCACTTGTGGACCAGTGGCTTTGGTTTTTGCCAGTTTTGTGGCTTTGGTTTTTATTTGCCGGATTTTTCCGTGCTATCACCACCAACTGTGTTTATCCTTGTGACTCCCCTTGGCGGAGATCATCGTTGTATATTTATATATCCTTTTGAATATATAGAGTATTTTTCATGTGGAAAAAAAAATACTTGAAGTGATTTCGATAATGAAAAATATCATGACACATTTATTTTAGTTATAGTACAATAAAAAATGATTTGTTGTACCAGAAATATAAAAACTAGTTTTTTATTACACCTATTAAAAGAGATAACAAAAACTAGCTTCGTTTGAAACTTGCTTAAGGATTAACAATCTATAAATTGCTTAGGTATTAACAATCCATAAGTCACAAGTATTGATGTTGCAGAAAGTACTATTAATATTGGAAAGCAATATTTAGAATTAAAGTTTTGAATGGTCTACAATTTCAACCTCACTTTAACACAAATTTACTAAGTTGTGGGATAACAAACAGTTTAACCTTTCCTCCCATTAACACACCTCTTAGCCCACAAATGATAGTGTATATGTTCTCAACAAACTAAGGTAACTAAATAAATTTAATATGATTAGATTAATATTAGACATATACATATACATAATGTTAAAGATCCATCTTAATCTATCAAGTGTCTAGAGGCATCAAATCTCTCAAGTTGCAAACCTTTAACCTTTTCTCATGTTTTAAAATGTAAAATAAAAAAAATGTTTTTTTTCTATTTGTAAATTATTTATAAAAGTAAGAAAAAAAAATATATATTATGAACTTTAACTTTAATGCACACATTCGTTTTTCTTTGAATTCAATTATTACCAAATTTATATTAAAAAGTGAATTGTAATTCAACATAGCATACCAATCAAAGTAATGTAGTTACAAGTATCAAGTTCAAAGTTCAAATACACTACTTTGGAAAAAAAAATCATATATATTTTTTAAAGTAAAATATTATTAAACACAAATTATTTTTATACTATTTTTTACTCGATAAATTTATAGGGCATGTGCAAGCTAATTATGGTCTCTCATGAAGCATTAGTGTCAATGCAAACATTGAAAAACAACAATATGTTAACTTGGAGGGATTATTCAATGTACTTTTACAATGAATTTGAATATGGTTTTAAAAGATGAAATGTAAGAAATTGAATTAGCTTTCCAAATATACAATTTTTTTTTATTGAAATTGTGAATAACTGTGTGAAATTTGAGTTTTTCTAAGAGTGGTATGTTCTTTTTCTAGAAAAATATAAGAAATATGTCTCTGTTAGTGGAAGTGTTGATTACTTTAACAATGCAATTTCCTTCCAAAAAATTGTATAATTGTAGAGAACCCATTGTTTTAGTGGTGTATTTTTTCAAAATTTATAATATTACTTTTTTTTTTTTTAATTATGAAATTCAATCTGTCTTGAAATTGCACGCCTTTTGTTAGTGTAAACTATGAAGCTCTTAACATTGTAAAAAAAAAAAGTGTTTATAGATTGTAGATATTGGTCGTGCGCCCTATAACTCATTTGAAAAATGGTATAAAAAAAATAACAGAAATAAAAGAGGTATGTATTTTAGGACTTTGATATATGTCAAGACAAAATATATTACAAATAGTAAACAATATTAATTTAAAAAAACAAAACTACATATTTTGAATCTTCATAGTCCACTTTATCGGTGTATATAGTTTCATGAACAACGAATTTGTGTATCGTATAGAAAAATAACGTCAAAAACATAGATATAGAGAGATATTCATAAAAATTGAGGTTTTTATGTATTTGTAAACAAAACCACTAGGCTTTTCATCTTGAACCTAAATATGAGGAAAATGACTCAATAAACATGTACACTAGATTTCTCACTCCCTCCCGAAATTTTTTTGAAATCAAAATAATGTGCACACTTTAGGAACACACACACATTCCTAAAGCATGTGCACGTTCTGGTTAAAAAATGACTCTCTCTTTCTCTCCCCTCCCTATCTCTCTCTCTATCTCTCTCTCTCTCTCTCTTCCCCCATCCCCTCCCCAAATGCCCCTCTCCCCCCATGCTTGTCTCTCGCCCCTCATATGCCCCTCCTTCCCTCTCTCCCACTCTCACCCTCTCTCCCCCCCTATCTCTCTC
>JASDQU010318608.1:0-10352 GCA_032191745.1 Picea mariana
ATCAGTTGCATCATCTCTCGAAACCATACTCCATCTGAGTAATCAAACATAATGCTGGATAAGTCACTCACTCCACAGAGTGACAAAATAGCCCTTCTTCTAATCTGGTCATATGTCCTAGAAGAATAAATGTCCTGAAACATTTTCCGTCTGGGAAATCTCTGTCCATTGATCAATCATTTCCAACACTATTGATAGTCTTCGGGGCAAATTAGAACAATGTCATTTAATAGAACACAACTGTGTCTATCCATAGTAGTACACAACTACAATCTAGTGGTACACTGCCACACCAAGTAGCACATAGATACTTGATCAATGACGTATAGTCACAATCAGTGGAACACATCCACCACAGTAGTATATATCTATTGTTTGGAGACATACAGTCTCCATAACAATCATATGATATCAACTTGCACATAAAACATTGTTATGATATAAACTGAATCACCTGAGCCATTCTTCCACTCACATCTGTGAGGTCTGGAAGAGCATCTGCCCTCATAAGGTAGAACACCAATGATGAGCTATCTAGACTAATCTTCTCAAGCAAGGAAAAATAACTGTCCCAATTTTTTAGCCGAAACCATTCACCTATTTGGGTCATTCCTCTGGCACTAAACAAAGTGCAACCTAGAGAGAATGAATCTGCCCTAGGGAATGCCTGTCTTTGATTGTTGAACCTGAACCATTTTCCTATCTGGGCCATTCCTCTGGCACTAAACAAAGTGCAACTTGGAGAGAATGAATCTGCCATAGGGAATGATAGTCTGGACCATTTCCTAAAGTAGATCTTATGTTACTGAAACGGATTCCATTTTGTTTACATATGGGATTCGTTTGCTGACTTATGGGAAATTGTTTATTTATTGAAGTCTCTCTGTAATTCAACAAAGCTATGATTCCGATTCATATTGTTTATATGATAAATTTTTGCTATAATTCAACAAACAAGGGCATTGCACAAATTTAATATGACTAAATTCTTATAATAGAAATGCTTTATGCATTTGAAAATACAATTTAAACAATAAAAAATAATAATTTTATCTTGATTTGAGCTAATTCCAATCAAAACAATAAATGATTTTATCTTGAATAGCATCTTTTATCTGACACCAATTTGAGTCTCCCTTGTGCAATTCTTCCTTGTCCAGGAAGACTTTCACTCTGCGTTCGGTTAGGCTGTGGTAAAGATGGCTGGCAAAGGTTTTCTTAACATCAGGGCCTCTGTGGTTGATGAACACGTCATACTGTGGTAGCAGTTTTTTGCCATCCGACGCAGAGGCAGAGACGGAGGCGGAGGCCGATTTGGAGGAAGATGCCATCGAATGCAGAATAAAAAGGAAGAAAGCGCAGTCAATTACCTTATAATATTTTCGCCTGGTTGTTGAGGTCACAAGGGCAAAGTGGCTACCAGTTGTTTCCAAGTCACCAGGCTCTTGCACTTTGTGTCTCTCTATTTCTCAATACTGGCCAATGGAGTAAACAAAACTGCAATGGAATGACATCGGATTCATTTGCATTGCTTATATAATGACCGAAACATAGTTCCCTTGTATATTATTGTTTATTTTATTATTAGGTATATTGAATTAAAAACCAGGCAGTGTTTTAGTGCTGGCAGTTTCTTCGTGGGTACTTGCATTTACTGATTGGTTTAGCCACCGACAGGACCCACATCACGCGTTTAGTGTAGACGATTCCATGTCGCGTTTCTTTTGGTTGTACTCCATTCTTTTCTTTTGATGTACCCTTTGCCACCTAAATTACACGTTATGGATTTTGTTTTTTTCTCCTAAAGGATGATCATGCAAAGCCATGATAACGATAATGCAAAGCCACTGGCATGTGACTTACAGAAATAAAGACAATTTATTTTCTTTTGATGTGATTTGATGTGACAAAAGTAAATATTCGATTTACTTTAACAAAACTACAATGCAATGACACTTGATTAGTTATAAATGGAAACAAATTACGTTGGTTTATTGCTGTTTAATATTAGATTAAAATGAATTAAAAACCAATAAGAATTTTAGTGAGTAATGAAATGGAAGCTAGAAGTGTGTGGCAATTTCTTCCTCCGTGCAAGAGTTACTTTGATTGGTTTAGCCATCAACCACATATTATGTACCATGACCCCACATCACTCGTTTATTCTATTCTATTTATATGAAAGGTAATTCCATTTAATTAAAAATAGATGATAATTCATTGAGGTCCACTTGTCACTGACCACACGACTTCATTTCATTAAAAAGAGATTGTAAGGTCTTCGGCTAGGTGGGTGCAGAGACCCTCGCCCAAGTTCTCAAGGAGATGGAGCTTGGGGTTGCTCTGGCACCAAAGTTGGGCAACTGATCGCCTTGGGTGGGTGAACACACCAAGGGGCTTGTCCAAGTATGAAGCGACCAAGAGATTGGGGTGCACTAACATGAGGGGTGCACCAAGGTTGAGAGCATCAGTCCCAATGGGTACAACGGTTGATGAGCGCATGGGTTTGTTTGGGCGATAAGGTCCGGGAAGGGGCACGACGATTCATTTGGGCGACAAAGTCCGCCAAGGGGCGCAATGAATCATTTGGACACATGAGTTCATGAAGGGGCGCTACACCCTCAAAGGACGCAACGGTTTGTGGTGGTGACCTTTGGAGTCCCTATAAGATAACAAGTGTGCACAACCAAGGAAGGTAAATTTTGAAGACAAGGAGAGCAAGAGGAGCTCCACAGTTTTGAGGCAGACTTAGATGAAGAGGGGCGAGCTCCCTCAAGAAGCCAAGTCGCTCCACATGGGAGGACTTGTGTTGTCTTGAGGTGACTCGGTGGAAAGAGCTGGGGCGACCTTCTCTTTCGCTGAGTTTGGGGGAAGTCTTGTCACAAGTCTGAGGATGCATGCTAGGAGACAAAATCGCAGGTCTGTGTTAACTTGGTGAAGTATGTGGTAACAAACAGACAACAAGCTTGCGGTTGAGGGAACATATGATGTGCACCATAGGAGGTTGCAGAGACGGTTGTGACAGAGAGTCTTGTTGATGAATCTGTGTATGAGTGTCTTGGTGAGATGAGGCAAGTCGTGCGACTCTACCGAAGTTGTAAACCGAGCCAGTGGTGCTCATATTGTAACTGTTTCACAATAACAAAGACTTAGTCGGGTTTTAGGCATGGTTCGTGTCGCTCGTATTATTTCTATGTATGTCTTTGTTTGTTCTACAGTTCTTCTCTTGGTTTCTCATGTTCATGGATGTGTACTTATATATGACTAAGTGTTAAACTGTTGTCTAACTATACAAGAGTTGCACTAGAGTAGGAGTGTGACTTGTCGATAGCCTAGAATGAAGTATGGGTATGCTCTAGTGTTGTAGCGTCATTTGACACTACATATGCTCATGATGACTCATTCGCCTTAGTTACATCCTTTTCCTTGCTTTTAGGACCAAATTCTCCCTTTTCCTCCCAAAAAATACTTTAAAAACTCTATCTTGCTTGATGTACACGACTTTTCTTAAAGCAACTCACGTACATATGTGCCTTTCTAGTTAGCAACCTGCGTACATGTTAAATTGGCTCAAAAATAATAATAAAACCCAACATTTTGGGTGGAGTTGATGGGTTCCCTAGGTTCCTGACCTCTTATAGCGCATTCATAACTACTCCAACTATCAAAAAATAGTATAAATTAGAGCCTTGGGGTGGAGGAAAAATAGAATAGAGAAATGTATCTTTATGATATCATTTTCATTATAGCCCTGCAAGTCCCTTTTTTCCCTTTCTTCTGAGATTGTCCTTCCCCTATGAAAATCCTTGTTTTCAGAATTTGTGTTCTCCCTATCTTGTTAGGAAGAAATCCTTTGCCTTCCTTAGACCTATTGGAACACAAAGCTTTGAAGGTTTTACTTGTCATCTATGGCCTTGGGTGGAGGAACTTGGATCCCAGTTTCGGGACCATGCCACAACGGTTACAGGTTGTACCCAACTTATATGTTGTTATTAATAAAAGATCTCTCGTTCTCATCCAGTTCTATTTATTGATTCATGTGCATTTAATGAGATTATTTATATCTTGTTTTGAATCCATTATGCAAATTGAAATGATCATGTCTAGTTGGTTAGCAGATAACTACCTATTTCCAATTTGTTTGTCTCTTTATTTGCATGAATTTTCATAGGATCATTGTGCAAGAGTTCTGGAGTGAAATTTCAATGTTTAGAGTCTAAGACTGGTCTTTTAGGGTAGCGCTATGTTGTGACCCTGACCCAAAACCATAGGGCTTATTTTTTTGTAACATAAATGGTGACTTCGCTGGGGATTCTCCCTTTTTGGGTCATTAGGGGTGCTTGTGTTTGCATTTCTTTAAAGTGTTTTCTAAGTTTTAAACCTTTATTTAACATTCTCTGAATTTCTACAATCCTTCTTGATTCTTCTAGACCTTTCTCTCTTAGGTTAGAAAGGTTTTTATACATTGTACACACTTTTCCTTTGGTACAGTCGCATACATATGTGACTTTACTTCAGAAGAGTCATGTACATATGCCACTTGTCGTTTAGATAGTCATGTACATGTTCTGAATTGGAGTTTTTCACTCTTTCCAGACCACTTGAGGTTGGGATTGTGACACTGTAGGATCTTCCTCGATCCTTCTAAGTCTTTAGAGTTGTCATTTGGCTTCAAAATTAGTTTCTTTTCTTTTCAAGATTATAAGAAAAGTCCAAAAATATTTTTCAACTTTCTTGTTTAATCAGGGGTGTTTTTGGTTTTTAATGGTTTTAGGGTTTTAGAAAGATTTGTTGGGTATATGTTACACTTTGTTTTCTATCCTTGTATTTTTTTATAGGGTGTCTAGTCATTTGTGTATGGTGTTTGTTTCCCTTTGCTTTCTTGTTTTCTTGATTTGTATAAAACAAATTGTAAGAGTGTGTGCTTGTGAACTTTCTCCCTTACCCTTTGCATTGATATCTAAAAAAGAAAAGTTCATTTTATTTATGCTTTCTCCTTGAATCCACCATTGTACGTTCTCAAACAAAAAGATTTTGTTTCTATAGATTCAATGAAAAGAATCCCAAAATCTTATTAGTTGTCTTGCATTTGAAAGTTGCATTAGTAAGTGCATTGCATCTAAAATAAAAAGTGCATTATTTGCTCTTCTAACACGGGATTCAAACACGAGGTCGTGTAAATGAGAGTCGATGAGGCAACCCCTCCAAAGCTTAACTGAGCATAGTGGGGAGAGTATATATCAGGGGTTTTGTCAATGCCCTTACTTTCGTGAGAGGCAGTGCTTTCAAGGCTTCGAGCTTAAATACCCTTCCCATACGTTCAATCCCAACTATTGACTATACCCCCCAAACACTGATTGCAGGTTGATGATCTTAGTTTCATTTCCTAGGGATCTCAGAGGTGACTATGAGGGGCTTCCCGTGTTACCTAGGGCGGACTTCGTATCACACTTTTCAGTATTATTGGAGGGTTCCCCGCAAAGCTGGGTACTTTCACTAGATAAGGCTAGTTAGTGGAGGTCGAGGTAACTGCTTCTCACTCATTTGTTCATTGGTTCATGGGACTTAATCAACCCATGCCTTCGTCTGGAAGGTCCTTTCCTTACTTTGTTACTATTGTGATCTAAGGACTTAATCCCCCTGAGTCAGTATATTGGAAAGGTTGTTTTTTACTATTGTTTCTTTTAGGGATTTTCTAGTGGTGTGTTCTGTGATCATAAATTACATAGGAAGGTGTGTTGGTAATCACCCAAAGCTAACAATTCAAAGTGGTTTATCAACCACCTCATCGATCGAGGAGAATTCAAGGTCTTCCACTTGAAAAAGAAGGAATAGATCCTCTGTCACCTCCCTTGATACATCAACTTGATCAATCCGACACTTTTGTACCGATTGGTCTAGTCAAGACCATAGACATGAAACCATAGAAACTAATGCTTCTTCTCCAAAGATTATAACCATATCATATCTCGAATTCAAAGACTTCACTCATACTTTCAATCCTTAGTTAACTGGACATGATGCTCTAGTTGTTGTGCAAATTATGGCTCCCGAGTCAAACTTCACTGATAGTCGCCCTGTTCAGTGGGTTGTAATGGAGGGCACTCCAGAAGTGTCTAGTTCGGGGGTCCATGCAACCCCCACATTGACAATCCTCACCAGAGGAATCCTTCCTCTAGGTGTCTCTAATCAAATGATGAGTATAGTGCATACCAGTATACCCATCTCAATCAACAACTCTACTCTGTTGATTGTTGGTTCCACTCAACGTTTGGGTGCAACCATGTTGATACCTTTGATAACTAACGTTTTTTTGTTTGGTATGCCATCAATGAGCAAGCATAAGATCTTGATTGGTTCTCAGTCAATGTCCCAAACTTCTAACATTGGTACAAAAAGTTTGTTGATCCCTTACCAAGTTGTTCCTTAGGGATAAAGTCATATTTCTCTGTCATTCCCCTCTATCGGCAGTGGGTCATTTCCACTCTTCTGGTCCCAATCCCTTTGTGGGATGGGGTGGTACTATGAGTAGCAGATTTCAATCCACTAGTATGTTGTCTACTTCAACCCCATTCATGTTATATGGTGGGTTCAAAAGTAATCCTTTCACCACGTTTGTAGTGTCAACAGGGGGAAAACTCTTCCAAGGCCAGTGGAATCTCGTGCAAGGGTCGTTCTCTTCGCAAGGAATATCATCAATGGGAAATCCCTTTCTCGGTCAGAACAACCCCATGCAAGGATTATTTCCTTCGCAGTGGGGTCTGCAAGGGGCAACCCTGTTTTTTTGTTCGGGAACCAGATGGGTGGAGGTTTTCCTCCATTTAACCAGAGCCAACAAGGTTTCATCCATAGCTTTGGCCCATCCACAAAATCTTCTTGTCAACATGGTGCCAGTACAAAACCAAGTTATTCTTTTTCGAATGGTCCTCAACTCAAAACTTCCAACATCTCTAGATGGAATTTTGGGTCTCAGCCGAGGTTAACTTTTCTGGTAATGTTTAACTTGCTAGACGTGTCAAAGCTTATGAACAATCTTGTTTTTCATAATCTGAACTGGTCATTGGTCCCCACCAAATTGTCATCTGATATTCCTAAGTTTGAGGGCAATCCTGGTGAATATCCCGACAACCATGTAACAAATTTTCATCTATGGTTTTCATCAAATTTGTTAAACGATGATTCAGTTTGGCTACATCTTTTCCAATGCACTCTTACAGGAGTCACAACTAAGTGGTACATCACACTTGATGGTGCAACATTTTGTACTTTCTACGATTTTTCTTTTGTCTTTCTATACCATTTTCAGCTACCGATCCAGTACGATGTCAGAACCGACCTTCTTTCTACCTTGAAACAAGACAAAGCCACTCATATATCTGATCATATCCAAGAGTGGCAGAGATGGAAGAGGTTGATTTAAGCCAAGGTTCCTCCCAATTTCTTATTGGAATGGTTCCTTAAGTCCTTTTTCCCATACATCTCTAAATAAGTTTCCACATCAGGAGTCTTTTCTTAGGAAGAAGTGATCTTCAGAGCCTAGAAACTAGATTTGATCTATTCACAATCTAGGCTCATGTACAAAATCATATCGGATTCACCACAACCTGGTTTTGATCCCACAAAAATGAAATATGGACCTCATGTTGATGGAATCGTAGGTTCCATTCAAAGATCACCCACAGACTTGGTCTCTAATCAGATGATATAGTTTTCTATCCAAGCTTCTACATCCAGTCCAGCTTCGGCTTCGACCACTCCCTCCCAAACGTCATATGTATATAGTGTGTAATCGGCAACCCCAAAATGTACCCAACGACCTTGAAGGAAGAGAAAGAGTAAGGACAAAAGGGGCGGGGGGGGGAATAATAACAAAAATGTTACTAAACCATAATCTAGTTTTCGTGGGGACAAAAAGAAAAAGAGGAAGGTGAATTTTCCTTGTAAGATTTGCAAAGAGGATAACATCACTCACGAGTTCCCCAAGATGGAAGAATCCCATAGGCTATTATCTCAACAACAACATGTCGTATTAACAAATTTGTTCCCTCAAGGACAAAACATAGCTTCTGGATCTAATGTTGGGATCCAACAAGGGGGTAACTAGGGTGCTCCCCCGCTTGATGGAACACTGTCAAATATTTATATGATGAGTTTGGATGCTTATCTATAGACTCGAGCGCATAATTACAACAAACCCGAGTTTGGGTCAAAGAGTAAATAAACCCCCAAGCTGCAAGGGCCTCTTCATATAGAAAATATTTCTGCAAGTGATGTCATGCCTTTCATGCCCAAGGATCTATACAAAAGATCCTCGCATAATCTAAATTCCAGGGCCGCTCAAAATTATTCTATTGTGGAAGATTTGGCCCAGTCATCATGTGCGATGTCTGCTCTCAAGGTACTCCAAAGTTTCCTGGTGCAACAGAGTGAATTACTTTCTACTATTGGGGCTACAGATGCCTCTAGATCACAACTCATCATGTTTAACCCTTCTAATTTCAAACCTTTCCTCCCTTATCATGCCACTTTTCAAATTGAATTGTTTTACTCCACTAAGAATATTTTTAGGACAATGATCGATTTGGGGGAATCACTGTATGTGATGTCGCTTTCTTGCTGGAAAGTTATCGACTCTCTATAGCTTGCTCCATCCCCTACTATGTTGACTGCATTCAATGGTTGTTCCTTTCAAGCCCATGGGATACTTTCCTCCTTCCCCGTACAGTTGGGTGGAAAAACCGTATACGTTGAAGTGAAAGTAGGCAACGCATCGCTCGATTACAACCTCTTGCTAGGACACAATTGGACTTACTCTATGACCATTTTCATATCTTCGGCCTTCCAATTTATTTTTTTTCCCCATGAAGAAAAAATCATGACTATGGACCAGTTGTCTTTCAGTCATTCAGATCCAAGTGCACGACCAGGATCTACTATCTCGTTAGTATACATTCCCAAGCGGTGATTGAAAGTATTGGCATTGAAATGTATTCTTTATTGGTGGGAACATTTAATATCCCAACGCCAATCTCATACATTTTGTTTCACTTCGAATAGCTCGAGTTCATCAATTCCTATATCCCAAGTGCACCATTTTCAGATAATGTACTTTAAGGATCCTTGGATTATACCATCCCCATCTAACTGAGTAGAAGGGATCATGCATGTAGGAATGGTGAAACCTTTGTCTGCAGCCAAAATTGCTCATCAAGACATTTAGATGGTCCCTGCAGAGCCATATCCAACTCCTCTTCAGATGGAGGAAGTTGACGATCTTCCGAAGCCCTTTTGGGCAGTTAACTCTTCTCATTCTTCGGATTGTCTCAAGATGGTAATTCCCTCAGATGAGGCTATTCTAGAGGCAATGATAGGTCTGGAGAGGCATTGGGATGATTTTCAGCATCGATCTTATTTCCTTTCGAAGATAGATCGCATCAAAAGAAGAGAGTTCCGTGTACACATGAACAACTATGTTGACAAGACTATGAACCCTTTAGTAAAACATGGTGTTTATGTTGAATGGAACATGGAGAATATTTTGGAAATGATCCCAATCAACATTTCAAACGATCCCAACGCCGTAGAAAATGCGTTCATCGATGCATAACGTTGATGCCTTCTATGTCGCAATCTTTTGTCAATGATCAATGTTAAGTCTATGATGCCTGAGTTATCCATGTGTCTCATGCTCTTGTTCAAAGAAAGTATAATCATGTGTCGGCCATTCCTCATAACTCTTGACTTTTCATGTCAGTCATCCCCTTACAAGTGAATCTCAGAGTCACATGAATTTGTTGTCCCACTTTGCACCCTAGGCCTACTTTCATCATTGGTAGGTAACCTTGAACCCAACAGATGACATTTCCTCATCAGTCATTGACTGGGGGGTTTCCCTTGTGTTCGATGATAAGAAATATATTCACACATTGGGATTCATGCAGTATCTTGGAATCCATTAGAACTATTGGTGGTTTCCTCACCTTTGTTAGCAGTTGTCATCATTGGATGATGTTAGATGTATGGGCTCACTCGATTTCTACCTTAGTTTCTCCAAACAAACTCTAGAAACCATCGACCCCTCTCGTAAACCAGAAGGCAACATTGTGCACAGAGTGCACAACACAGTCTCACCCGAGATGGCTTATGGATGACTATAGGACGCAACTGTTTACCATCATGGAAGGGATTGTGCTCATGGGGATGTCAGACCTTTACTTCTTCTATACTTTTACTTTAACATGCATCATACCACATACTTCATTATACCATTCATCTAGTTATTTCATTCTACATTATCGATAATATGTGCTATGGTATACTATTCTAACCACTCATCATTCATTCATGATTGC
>JASDQU010318610.1:2893-13156 GCA_032191745.1 Picea mariana
ATAGGCAAATTAATTAGGTTGTTGGTATACAATATAGTGGGTCGCAGGTTCAATACCTATTAACCACACCATATATAGAGTTTTGTTTTGTTAAAACAATATATCATATAGTTAAAAACTATATGTAACCTTCACGCGTGAATATATCATAGTGACATGGTTATAATATAACCATTGTACATATATGGTATATGGTTACATCTTTGTTATAACATATAACTATATGTTATATTTAACATATAACCTACCAACCTTTGCAGATATAGTGGGAAAATTCCCTGGTCACATAACATTACATATGTAACTAAGGAATATGGGTCGAGGGCTAGGCCCTAAGCCCTACTCCCATACGAAATCCACCATATTACAACTTAAATAAATATAAAGTCTTATGTATGTTATGTCCTTTGTTGTGGCGTGTTGGTGTGGAGGGTTATGCGAAGGCTTGGAAGGTAATGGAGTTCATGGGGTCGAACCATGTTGACTCCATAACTTTTGATATTCACTAGCCAATATTGGCCAATGAGAGGTCACCACATGACGGTGTTGAAGCCTATTGACTCCATAACTTTTGATATTAACTAGCCAATATTGGCCAATGAGGGGTCACCACATGACGACCTCTCATTGTCTCTTCCAACGCCACATGTAAAATTAGGATTGTACCAATTATCTTCCACTTGCCAATCAGTGATTGATCTACTTGTACCTTTCCCAGTTAGCTTCCAAGTAGGTTCCACATGTCACCTGTCTATTTTCCATGTACTTTGACCTTTGACCTCGGTTGACTGGAACATTGACCACTCATAAATTTTGCATACGAACTTCATTTGACGCACTGTTTTCACCTTTGGAAATATGACAACGATATGTATGCAATGATGTCATTTTCTTGATCATTTGAGATGGTTGAATTTTCAGCTTTTCTGGACCCCCTGGGACCTTTGTGAGTGTTCCAGATCCTCCTGAACTTTTGTGAGTGTTCCTTATATCTTCCTAGAACACACCTCCCCACTGAGGAAATTTTGGATCTTAAAAGGTATAGATAAATATAGTGATGATAACTCTAACTCACTCTTCCATCTTACTGAAATGTTCATATCCAATAACTTAGTGATGAAGCTTCTTCACACTTCCATCTTGCTGATATTTTGGAAATAATTCTTTGTATTGGGTATTTGATCTTAGGTACTAGATAAGTGCACTTATGTCTATTTCTCTAGAATGTATCTCTGACTCTGGCTTCTGGAACTGTAGCTAATATGATATATAGCTCCAGTTCTTGGTCATAAATTTCCAAACTACAAAAAGTCATATTCACTAAATCCCTGCAATACATGCATCCTGTATTTCAAGATCCACTCCCATATCCTTCTGCTGAAGATAGTCCATCTCGACCAATATGAAATCAAGTCAAACTTTGATCTATGCCTTTCCCATTTCGACTCTCTATTTTCCTTGATGTATTTGTAGAATTCCCTGAATGAATACTCTATCCATTGTCGCTTCCACCTTGAAAAACAATTATTCTTATAATATTATCATCTGTACCCGATTGCCTCTATTCAAGGTATACATCCATACGAACATGACATAGTATTTAAATATGATTATAACATGCACCTTTATGTGCCTCTTTTTCTCTGAAGAGGATCACTTCTCCTTTACTAGCTCTAGAAAGTTTTGCATTACTTTGATGCTCTTTCTGCTCCTAAACTACATGTTCCAACTTCCTGCATCCTTTTGTTCCTTCACTTCCATTTATTTAGAATCAAGAATGTTGTCTAAGACAATTCAATCCATATGTAGCCATTTATTTGATTACAAGACAATACATTTCTCCATATTGTTTTCTAAAATCTTAGAAATATTCTTAATGAGATTCCTATCCACTAAACAATAGTGTGTAGAGGTGGCTATATAGAAATCTCCTTAACGATATTCCTCTCACTCTATAAAAAAGTGTAAGGTGGCTATCTAGGAATATATTTAACAAGGTTTCTCTCACTCTTTACATCATATAAGGTGGTAATATAGAACCTCTCTTTACAAAATTTCTCTCACTCATACAAGGTGGAAATATAGAAATTTGCAGATTTCCTCTCACTCTTATAATCTACAATGAGTGGATTATTCATAAATGAAGTGGGCATACTATCACCTCGCTTGTCCAATATCATCCATCCATCTTTCTTGGATAACGAGCACCTGACTCATCACAACCATAATGAAGACTAAAACAATATTGCTGATAAAGTTAACCATTCCTCTGAATTCACAAACTCTGCCATCCATTGTTGTATTAGCCAACCATATTCCACTGATTAGTAATAAATTGAACAACAAAACTTAATATACAAATGCGAAAGAGAATGAACCATAAACATATCTTTCCTTCTTAAAAGGAACAACATCAACCAAAGGATATGTTCTTCTTTCAACCGTAGGTTGCAAATCTAGATCTCAGATATTAGCATTAGCTACCATGTGCCCTGTAGTGACAACTGTCAAACTCATCTTCGTCTAATGAGCTCTCACAATGAAATCAATCCCATCCTTAAAATAATGATACGTGTTCTGTCCCTTGTAGAAAATGGCCTTCTTGTCATACAAGTATGGAATTCCCAAAACCATCACGCAAATGTTAAGTGGAACAATGTCTAACTCTACCTCATCAATGAAACTGGATGTGATCACAAACCGTACAATAAATCCAAAATGGATTGTCACTCAGTTCAATGGATTAAACTCTGCTACATTAAATTATCAATCTCGTGTCCGTAGACTTGTGAGATGCAGGAAAAGTATATACGTGATTATTTAAATGATAACTTCTAAATGATCACTAAAATAAATTGCTCATTGTTTTGTTGTAGAAATAAAGTTACTACTTCTACAAAAAATAGAGTAAGTGCAATATTACATAAATGGAATTAATGGGAAACTACAAAATTGATTCTAAACACTTGAAATTGTTAAAACTTAACCTACTAGACTATCAATTGCAATGCAACTACATGCTTTCAATCATTATGTTCAATGAAGATTTCTAGAATTAAAATAAGACAATCTTTGTTTAGGTAACAATTATGTGCACTAGTCTTTATGGAGTATTAAAACATAACTCATAAATGAAATTAAAAACTTATAAGAAATGAAATGATAGTAATCCAAATCACACAACTGCTAAATTAAAATAAATATAATTAAATCAAAGCAATGTATACCTTACACAGGGGCCCCTCTTGGTTTGGATAACGTTGTTGGAAACACTACAAATCTAAATTAAAGACTTAACATTCACAATACATAAAATAGAATGAATAATCAACATAACTTTTATTAACTCAGAATCAACAGAGTAACATTACAACCATATCAAATTATATCATATCTCCTTTCTTACAATGATTGCATATTTATACGAGAGTGGATTAAAACCAATCCCCCAATCTTAGAACTAACAAATCAAATGAAATCAYGGTTTTACAAATTAGGYAATTTTAAAAACCGGTCACAACACATAATCTGGGAAAATCCATTTTGAACAAACGTCCATATCTCCCAAATCATGCATTCTATGGGAAATCGACTTGCTAGTCACCTAATTGGGCTCATTCTACACAATACCCATGTCCCTGAGTTTYGATATTTTCCCTTATATACTCACAAATGACACCAAAAAACTACCTCTAGATTGACATGGGTTTGACTGAAAACATTGACCATGAGTTGGAGTTGCATGTTTTCAACCTAGACATGTTCCAAGCAACATGAAACCATATTGATGCATTTTTCAACAAAACCCATATTTTGGAATCTCTTCTGGAGTTGGGTAAATATGCCAATCGTGGAATTTTCTACGGAAATTGTGTGCTTGATTGTCAAAATTACTTGAGAAACCATCATCAATAAAACCAAAGTATACTTATAATTAATTCATTAAAAACAATGAATTTAAGTGGAAATTAATGACAATTAACCACTTAATGCTTGGAGGTTTGTATTGGTGCATTCATGAGGAAATAAGGTAAAAATGGCAATGGATGGATGGAAGGAAAGGGAAAAATGATCCAAAAAGAAGTGATTCTAATGGTGAAAAAGGTGTCAAATCAACGACCCAATAACAACATTCTTGAACTTGTTGAAATAGTCAAACATTGGTTTCCAAGTAGAGATGGCATCTTGCATCTTCTATGCAAACTCTGTTGTAGATGTATTTGTAATGTCCTATTCCCTAGACATGAATTCTATTAGTTCTTCCATTTTGGCTTCTACTCTTAACTTCATCTTCTTGATAGTTGCAAACTTGGACTATGCTTTTAGGCTCAATCCCTTACAAGATTCCTCATCTCTTTCTTCTCATCCTCTCGAGAATATTTATTTAATGCTAAGTTGTGTGATTAATCCGTCTTGTCATCAATATATAACTTGATGACTTTAACATAAATTTGTTCATACTACACTTTCAGTTGATCAGTGTATTATTAAATTATTTGCTTAGTTTTTTCCACACCATACCTTTAGAATTTTCCCCATAAATTATGGCAATTGAGATTTAGCTTCTTTATGTTATTTATCTATTCTCAAGTTTTAATAATCATAGGGTCAATGTTTAAAAATTTCCATTTCTTATATTCTTTAGCCTCTATGGCTACTAGTATTGCCTTTCCTTGCTTAATCTCCTCTACTTGTCATTGATTTACATCTATCCTTGGTTCTATAAACCCCTTGTTGTTTTCCACGATATGGTGTAAGGTTGCAATCACCTTTATCATGATGTTTCTTAGATATTGGGATATCTCAAATTCTTTATGGAGGTGATGAAGTACCTCCTAAAAAAAGTGTGCATCTCTTGCTACACCCTTGCAACTTCATCATGGACCTATGCTTCTTTATCTCTTGAATCAATAACCTATTTCTTGGTTCTCTCTAATGATATGATGATTTTTTCAACTTAATTTTCYCAGTGACCCTCACTTTTTGTGGTAAGTTCTACATGTGTGCGTAGCAMTTCATTCTTGTCTCTAATCTTGTCCAAATGATCTAAGCGTTGTAATTTTTGGACTTGTAGGTCCTTGAGGTACACATCCATGTTCCTTAATATACCCTTCATTTCCTTTCTCAACTTAGTGATAAGGCTGGCAAGGGAGGGAAGTTCCATCTTCCATAGTTCTATAACATGTTGCATTTGGAATGTGTCTCCCTCATGAACTTCTTCCATGGAAACGAAAACTTTTGGTACAATGAATGACTCTAATATGCAACCTAATTTATTCGCTAACTCTATCATGGATTGCTTTTGTGTAACATCCCCAGTTTTAATCCCCCTGAATTTTAATGTAATTGTGAAAATTGAATTTAGGTTGGTGGGTCGATGTGCTTCAGACCGAAGAGCCTATATTGATCAATCTAGCCAAGGGTTCAACTATGTAAATCATACATTGAAATGAACAATACAAATAATAATTGTTGGTTGTGATATGAGATGGATGGTAATGATGGGGGGCTATGATTCCATAAGAGAGGGGGGATAAATAGGGGTTTTGAGGGGTTTACCACATGCCATATTCATTAATTAGTTGTCATTTAGCCATTTATCCCTTGGACTTATTAGACTGCACTTAATAATTGAATTCATGTAAGTGGTTGGGTGAGGGAATCAACTCAGATAGTTATTGTTGGGTACATGTTATATTATTTGCAAGATTGGTCCCATGTATTGAACATTTATATGGGAGCCTTAGGGGGTAAGGGGGTGTTGTTTTTGAATTTTTTTTGCACATGGGTTTTTCCAATGGTTTTCTAATTCCGGTTAAGCAATTAGAGTTTTTGACTAATCTAGGTCAATGGATTAGGGGTTTGGATGTTGTGGAATCCTATATGGATACTGTATTGTAAACAATTAAGAAGATGATGAATAAAGAAGATTAGAGGTGTGGTTCTAAACATGTTTGTTTTCCCAGTTTGGGTTTCCAGGGTAAAAATATTTGTGTAATGTGTGTGTGTGCCACTATATCTTCTATGTTTCATTAAGAATCTATTTGTAGTAATAAATTGTACAAGGTTAAAATCTACAGTTACAACATCATGGGATGAGTACAAGAAAGAATGGGGGAAGTGTGAGAGTCAAGCAATCCTTTTAGCAAAGAGTGAAAGTCAAGCAGGAAATGGAGAAAAAAGAAATTTGAGTAGAAAGAGGGGATAGTATTTACATATTGATTTTGGAAAGAAAGAGGAATGTTGGGTACTGGGAAGAGAACCATCCATGCTAGAAATGGAAAGATAATTTATTGGGCTATTTTGGATGTTGAAAATGAGGTTGGGTGCCTATAAAATCTTAGAGGAGATGTGAGTTTAAGTTGAGAATGAGGCAATTTGTCTATTATTGGATTTCTTATTGAGAAAATGGCTCAAGAGCTTCAAAATGATGTTGTGAGGACTCCAAAGAAAAAACTAAGAGTTCTTGGAGTCCCCATACGTGAGATTCCTATCCAGCTATGCACTAGAGCTCTAGAGGGAAGTGGGAAGGCACGAGATGTTGCATGAAAGAGAAGGGGGATCATATTCCTTGGGTTATGTAGGTTGAAGGGAAATAGAGATAGAATATCAAAATTGTTGTTAGAGTAGAAACCTGGGAACTAGGATGTTGAGTGCATGGATAGCGGACAAGAGAGTCAGACCTCATTGTGGACTCAGAGCCTTATCTAGAGGGTAGATTTCCATTGAGAGAAAATGAACAACAAGCCTATGGATTGGAGAAATGTCCCTTGTACGCATCTGATTGGTTCATATACTTAAAGATAAGTTTTATATTATACTTTATCATATTTATTCGACTGTGTAAATGAATATTTGAATGTCAATGTGATTGCTTGAATGGATGCATTCATATTTTTAAATATGTTGTTAGTTGAATGAGAAAAATTATTGGCTTTCTACCCTTGCTTGATTTTATTTTCTTCGGGCGTATTAGTCTGTTTTAGCAGGCTAGGTATGTTACAATTTGGTATCATAGCTTCTGGTTCAAAACCAGACCCATATGGGCCAAATAATAGTGCAAATTTGGCAAATTTGTTGTTGTATAGTTTTGATCTATGACGGATTTTGGGAAATTTGTGAAACTAGAGTGAAATCCATAGATTTTGAGCAAATTTAGGTTGAGTTTTCACTAAGAATGGTTGAGGAGATGATCAATGGAATTGACTTGCAAGTTGTAGAATTAAATTCATCCCGAAAGGTCAAATGTTGTGTACGTGATCCATCTTTATGGGAATGTTTACATCTTCACATATTTGATCCATCTCAAAACTTAATAAATCCAAGGTTACATTGGATTTATGTTGATATTGTTTTTCTCATTTTGAAAAAGAACATGACGTTCTATAAAAAAATGTAAATCAATCCGTAGCTAAGTGTAATATACCCTATTTAATGTAAAATATACGAGGAGTTTATTTTATTGATGTTGTTGTTATTTCATTGATGGTTATGATGGTTAACATCCACTGAGACCAAATTTGGTCTATTGGACCTTAAGAAAGGTAAGGAATTACTTTGTTTTCTTTAGAATTATATTTCTACACTAAAACATCTTTAAGAGAAGCAATCCTAAATCACCATAGTTTTAATCAGTTAAAAGGTTAGGAAGGTCGATATCATAATAGATATTTTGAAATTGGGATCAAATTTGGTGTACGTGGGACATTCTAAGAGAAATATTTTTTTCATCTTCAACCTTATTAGTGCCACAAAGATGACAAATTCTTTTGACCCACAATGTTTTAGGAATTTTCCAATGCCATGTTTCACTATGGAGCTCAAGAGATTTTGTTCTTATTTTAGCAAGTTGATTTTGTTCTTTATGCTAATCAAAACATTGAAATACTTTTGATCTTCTAGATCATGGTTTATCACCTCCCAATAACATCTTAATTTTCTTTTATCCTCTAATTCATTATCTCAACACAATTTATCCTTAAATTTAGATGTAACAATATTTTTAATATCATCATTATCATGTAAAGTGATCTCTTCTTTATTCCGTGTTTATTTAGCTAAGACTCGACATATTTATGCCAACCCTTCTTGAACTGCATGTGGTTTTGACCGGAGCACATTAGGTACCTAGTCATATCCATTCTCTTAATGGGGTAAAGACTCACTTCTATAAGGCGGATAAGATAGGGTGTATTGCCTATGATTTTGAGATTATAGGTTATAAAACGCTTTTATATTTTCTCTATATTTCTCCACAATTCTCTAGAAATTTTGCAACCCCACACATCACAACCATATAAGATAACATGAGTGACAAGAGTCTCATACATGAATTTATTCTTATCCCACAACCAAAGGTCTGTTGATTTACAACTATTTTCAAGTCCATAATAAACTTTCCACCCTCAATTTATCCTTTTCTCAGTGCTACAATTCCAATTAAACTTGTAATAAATATTGATTCCAAGATATTTGTATGAAGTCACTTCTTCCAAGTTGTTATTGTCATACACAAAATTAGTGCAAGTGATATTTTTGGATTAAATTATCATAACCTTCATTTTATCAGTGATAACAATCCTACCCATATTAGATAAAAAATACTTGATAATTTTAGTTGCTTCTCAAGATAATAGGGATTCCTCACATAAGAGAAATATCATCAACATAAAGAAGAAGGGTGATGAATATACTAGCTAGATTTGAGGCAACTGTAATATCCCCATTTTTAATCCCCAAATTAGAAATGTAAACTGTAAATATGATGCATGGTCATGGGCCAAGTAATGTAATATGTAAATGATGTATACTGAATACAATCAAGAAATATGTATCGCCAATTGCATACAAAAACAAAATGAAACTTGGGGTCTTAGTTTCCACAAGAGAGGGAAGAGGTCCAAGGTGGAGAGTTTACCCATGTTTATTAAACCCAAACCATGTTTCTAAATTATCCTTACTATGAACCTTCTATTTATTTTTTTGAGTGTTCTAGAGCCCAATGATTGAATTCATGTAAGAGGGTGAGTGTGATAAGTCACATCCCATAGTTATTGAGAGCATGGGGGTTGGGTACAATCAACCTTGGGAAATATGTGAGTCAAGGAAGCATGGGAGAATAATGAAATTCGTATAGGAAATGAGACAATTTTTTATAGGCATGTTTTTGGACAACAAGAGTGTTCTGAGTGCCAAGATTGAAGGAAACCATATTGGGCATGTTTTTTATTAAGGTTGGTTGTCATTGATGTCAACCCTTGAAGAAAGCCCGATAGCACAAGGGTTTGGGTAATGGACCCAAGTTTGATTGATGTAGAGATGAATCATTATTGTCTTGTCATGGATTATAAGAAGTACAAATGCATGAACTCCAAAGTGGTCCCCTTATGGTGAAAGCCCTGACGGGAAGACCCTTTGTAGATTGAGTTATCCTAGAAGTATGGTTAGAGAACCCATTCTTAATTGTGGAATAATGAGATGAAGGTCAATGAATTTGTCAGTGAAGCTATCCTAGATGGATAGTGCTTGTCATGCCATTTCTAGTGGTATGTGGAATGTCACATAACTCCTCATGGTTAGAGAGTTATGGTCATATGAAGTTGAGGAACCCTCATGAGTCATATAGAAGCCCCCAAAAGTCAAGTGTTTGCAAAAGAAATTATTTAAATAATAAAGTAAATGGAGAACTCCCTAAAATAAGGAAAGTGTAATGCTACATGAAAGTATAAATAAGAGGCAAATCTCTCTCATTTAATCACACTTGAATATCATTGAATATCTATTTTTGTGAAAGGTTATTTGGGCAGGTATTATTGATAGAGAAAATTTGCAGCAGAAAAAGTGCAGCAGGAAAAGTGCAGCACAAAAAGTGTGGCAGAAAAAGTGCGACAGAAAAATTGTGAAAGAAAAACCATGGTAGAAAAATTGCGGCAGAAAAAGTGAGACAGAAAAAGTTTGACAGAAAAATCACGGCAGAAGAAGTGTAGCAAAAAAATTGTGGTAGACAAAGTGCGGCAAAAAAATTATGGTAGAAAAAGTGTGGCAGAAAAATCGCGACACAAAAAGTGCGGCAGAAAAATCGTGGTAGCAACATGGTTGGGGTCTATTTATGAGAGATATGACACATATTGTTTGAGGTATATTTTGTGAGCTAGGTTTTATCTCTTGAGATGGTATTGGATGTTTAGTATTGCTGCATATATCAGATTTGTTGAGGGATACAATTGGTATTTTGTTGTTGGTATTTGGCATATAGGTATTGGT
>JASDQU010318611.1:1261-13227 GCA_032191745.1 Picea mariana
TATAAAAGAAATAAATACATAGTAATACATGGAAGATAATACTCATCATAAGAGGACTTATCGCCATGATTCATGTATCTATTACTTAATACAGATTATCAATAGGTTTTAAGATGAGACATTAAGATTGGAAGTATGGACCAAGTGGGAGAATGTAAGTTCCATTAACCATATTGAACCGTCGCTCCCTTGACCGTATTGAACCGTCATGAAACCAACTAGAACCGTATTCCCCTTAACTATATAGAACCGCTGACAGCTCATTCGGAAATCAACCAGAACCGTTTTCTTGTTGGGAGCTTCTGGAATGGTCCATTACTCCATCTACGGTTCTCTACCTAGATATGTGGAACAATTAACACATAGCCAACAAAAGCTTGATGGAAGATTGGCTATAAAGACTTATGTTTGGTCCCCAAGCTTGCTTAATTCAATCAATTTCCTTCAGTCTTACACCATCAATCAGAGTGACCAGAGCTTGGAAGTGCCATACAGAAAGAAAAATTAGTGTGGAACTGGGAAAACTTCTACAACAATTAGTCAGACGAAAGAAAAATCAATGGCCGGAGGTATGATCCATTTGGCATCTAAATTTCGATTCTTTTAAAGAGTTTTTATTCCGTATATTTTAGAATTGATTTAAAGCTAACAGAAAATCATACATCTATGCCAAACTAGTTCATCATTTAAAGAACTTCTCAAAGAAGATCCTTACTCTATTACTCATCTCTTATCATTAGAGAAGCATTGAAAATCTAAAAACATCCTAATAATTTTCATGGAGAAGATGGCTACAAACTTAGCCAATTTTGGAAACCTGCTATCCATCATATTGATCATTAACTCTCTCTTTTTTTTTAATATTTTAACTAATTTAATATTATTATCATCAATATTATTATTATGATTATTATTATTTAATTTCCTCTTCATTTTCATCTCTTCATTTTCATTTCTTGGTTTAATTTTACCTTTTATCCAAGGGCTAGTTATATTCATCCAATTCCCCCCTTTTCTCCCCCTTTTTTTAAAACTATTTTCCTCATTTTTAGCCATGTCTTCTAGCAAAAAAAATCAGCAACTTATCCCCATCTACTAGGGGAGTTGACATTGTGGATTTTATTTTTAATAAATAATATTTACTAGATTTTATTTAGACTAATTTGAATTAAGTATCTAACCATACATAATTAACCAGGCCCAATATTATTGGTTACAACAATTTGAACTAACTAAAGTCCCATAGGTATACAACAGTCACTAATGGAGTGTACAATTAAGGTGCTTCGTGATGTGAAGTTCATGTTTGAAACCCTTGACTTACCTTGTCTGTAGCATGAGGTCACCGGTTTGAAGCCCCCCACTTACCTTGTGTCGGTTTGAAACCCTCCACTTACCTTGTGTGCCATGCGAGAGGTTGTGTTGGCATGTTTGGAGGTTATGGTGGTATATGGATGTTATAGTGGTAGTAGTGGGATAAGAACCCTATGTCACATGAGTATGTGACCAACTAGATGGTGATTTCCACATTCACAAAAAAAAAAGAAATTGAGCTAACCTCTATGATTTAATAAGAAATAACATATATACTCGTAAAACAAATAGTATTTGTAACCAAATTAAGAATTTATTATATGGAAATATTTTCACTTATTTATACTAAAGATAATGATTCTCAAACATATGATGTGGTCCAAGTTCTATCATCTTGCATTCCTAAAACAATTGTATTCCTAAAAAAATTTGAATTGGGAGTAAGCTAATTCTATAGCTAAAGGACCTTATTTGTGGCTAGACATTTCACAAGATTTTAACATAAATTTCAAGAATGTGTATATTTAGACCATGGCCCAAGTTTATTCATGGGGAGACATGCAACAAGATTTTTTTCTCTATTTTGAACCAATCCAAATAATAAAAAAATTAATCTAAGTTTTGGATCAATGTGAACTTTAACATCTTGTATCATTGTCTTTTGGGAACTAGAGCGAATTTCTCTACAAGATTTGAAAACATATCCTAGTTTTACAATTGACTTGTTATGTGTTCATTTTATTGAAGGAAAATATGGTGAGAGTTCTACCAATCCATCTACATCTAATTGGTACCATTGAAATTCCACACACCTCCAAGAATGATTATATGATATTTGTCTTCTTCCATAATTATGGGTTACGAATCAATCATTGAAATCATTAGGAAGTACAATTCATAGTTAATTTTATGATCTAAATATGAATTTCCACATGGACAAGGTGACTATTGAAAATTAATTTCAATTACAATTACATTAAGAATGTTTTCTTTAAACTAAACAAAAACAATTTCAATTAACTTCATAATAATTGAATTTGTTAATAACTTATTAAATATTTATGTTCCAATTGCAAAAACCATTTTCCCTCCATTCATATTCTTGAAAAAGGTTTCAATTTTCCCCTAGTTCCCCATCATATTTCTCTTTGAAGACATTCTTTGCACTATTGAACCCATAACACATCATCTTCCATCCATGAAGCTGAAAATATTTGATTGGGGAGTAGGAGGATTTTTCATCTTTCCAAACATCCAAAAGAATAATTGTACTCCATCCTTAACCTATATGATAACCCCAATACCATTGTTTTAAGAGATAAAAAAGGAAACACTATTATGGTTATGAATATAGTTGACCAAGAAACCAATACTTTTTAACCTTTATCAACTTCTTCATATAAACATATTTCCAAGAACCTGATCAATATCGTTACGATCTTATTCACTAAAGCCATTAAATCTTCTTCTTTGGACCCTTTAATTTTAAAACACCTTATTCCTCACAACCCTCTAACCCAAAGAATCTATGGTAAACCCAAAATTCATAAAAATACTTTCGTCTCAGACCTATTGTAAGAACTACAGGTACACCCACCTATTCCCTAGTGCACTTTCTCATTAATAAACTTTGATTTGTTTCTAGAAATGCTCATCCATTTATTAAACATTTTTCTGATTCTATTAAAAATAACTCACCATTTACACCTTGATGAACATGACATCATGGTTAGATTTGATCTTGTTTCTAGATTCACCAAAATTCATGTTCCTAGATCCCTTGATCTTATCTCCAAATTCGTTGACCCTAAAACCCTTAACTTTATTAATATCCACCTCATCTCTACCTTCCTTTCCTTTAAAGAAAGTTTCCATGAATAAAATGAAGGTACAACTATGGGATCATCCTTATCCTAATTACTAGCCAATATTTTTATTGAACATTTTGAAACTTTAGCATTAAAAAACTTTTATTTAGAGCCCAAATGTTGGTTTCAATTTGTTGACTATACCTTCATTGTTTGGCCTCACAACGTTTCTTCAATGAACTCTTTCTTGGACAATGTTAATAAACTTCCCCCCCAAATCCAATTTACTATAGAGATTCAAAATGATAACTCTCTTCCCTTTTTAGATGTTCTCATCCCTCGTTAGCCTGATGAAACCCTTGCCCATCAAGTATATAGGAAAAATACTTACACCGAATCATAGCTTCATCCCCATTCTCACCATCACCTAACCCAAAAATCCCTCATTCTCAGAATTCTCATAACTTAAGCTATTCAAATCTTCCTCCCCTATTTCCTTAAAAACGAAAAATCACACCTTACTAAATACCTTTTCGAGAATGGTTACCCTATCATTCAAGTAAATAAATCTTTCCATTCATCCCTCCATCCTAAATCCAAAAATTTTCCTCCCTCTTCCCCACTTCTAGCTCTTATTTCTCATCTCTACATTCAAGGCATCATGAATCATATGTCTAAGATTTTGGCTAAAAATAATATTAAAACTCTTTTTAAACCCTACAAAACCATTGAATAGTTATTTAGAACTACTGAACATAAATCGGACCCCATGATGAGCTAAGGACTTTATCAAATTCCATGCTCTTGTGGAAAATCATACATTGGCCAAACTTGTAGATATTTCAAAGCCCACCTTAAGGAGAATATGGTTGACACTTCCCAACAAATCACTCTCACAATTTTAAACATCTCATTTTCTAAACTAGATTCCGTGCCTCAACCCCCTCTTACCTCTCTCATATCATTAGGGAAGTATTAGAAATTGAAAACCATCATAATAATTTTAATTATGAAAATGACCAGAAAATTAGACAATATTAGAAACTCAATATCCATCATCTTGCTCAATAATCCTTTCCATCATCTTGCACCATAAGCCTTTTCATTTTTTCTCTTTCTTTATTAATTCTTTATCACTCACTTAACTTTAATTTAAATTTACATTTTTTTCTATGTCTTCTTTCTATTTATCTTAATGTAAATGATTTACTTTTACTCCCTTCCCGGCCTTTTTTATTTTTATCTTAATCTTTCCTTATTTCATATCAAATTATTTTGAGATCAAAATTATTTTGATCTCTTCCTCATAAGTTAATTTATTTTAATTCCTTAATTTAATTTTTAGTTTTATTTTATTTTATTATTTTTATTTTATTATTTTCCTCTTATTTTTACTTTAATTCTTTTTAATATTTAATTCTTTTCTGGATCCTTTTCATGATTTAACTCCTTTATTTCATTTTTATTACTTTATATATATTTTTATTTTTATCATGTTTAGTGTTCTACTTCATCATTAAGGTTTAGTGTATATGAACTTTTACTTTAATTCTTTTTAATATTTAATTCGATCCTTTTCATGATTTAACTCCTTTATTTCATTTTTATTACTTTATATATATTTTTATTTTTATCATGTTTAGTGTTCTACTTCATCATTAAGGTTTAGTGTATATGAACTTTTTTTGCTTGAGGGTAAAATATTATTTCTTATTGGTTTTATGATTACTTTAATGTTTATACATCTTATTTTTTTTTCATAATTATTTAAATTTTTGTAATGATTGAAATATATTTAATAAATATTTATTATTATTAATTTACAACATATATTTATTTTAACATTAATTTTTAATGGTTAGGTATTATTTGTATTTTATCATTTTATTAGCATTATTTTTATTACTATTATAACTTTATTTGTTTATGATGATGAGTGGAGTGTTCACTTGGAATGACAAAGGTTTCAGAATGTCTATAATGTTTAATCACATTATAAGTAGTTGTGAAAACCTACACACTCAAAAACTAATTTCAATCAATTTAACACTATCTGCCATCAAATTTGTACATAAAAAATTTAGAAAAAATTAAATTGTCATGAAAGAGACTAATCTTATAACACTATGAACCTCTTTTCAATAACAAATTTGATATAGATCCAATAAAAATTTTAGGCATGTTTAAAATCCCTTAATGATCCAAATGATGTGCATAATGAAAATACTCTCCCAAGAAATTCTCTTGACAATAATTCAACTTAGATGATCATTAAAATTTATATAAAAAATTCTAAATTAATTAAAACACCAACTTCCTGTATCTTAGATCCCGATAGCTTACTAAAATTTTGCTATATGAGAGACTTATAATTGATCTACTTTCTAAAAATATCCAGTCCAAAATTTATCAATAATGTCCTTTCTTTAGATCACATTCTATAAACATGAACTACACTACAAAAAAAAATCAGGCTAAGAATAAGAAATTTTTGGAAGATTCAGAAAATGTTGTTGATAGCTCGGAGTTCACGTTCCAAAGAGTATATCAATTAATATGTTAGTGCTTAGAAAAATACATACACTAATTCTATAGCTCATATATCTTATGGCCATTATAACAACATGTACATTCATGAACGCAAGGTGGATTCATCTAAATATGTAGCAAGCACTATGACTGCCCATTTTCCAATTTGGCATAATCTAGTAATAAAAATTTCTGCTTCAGCCAATGTAGTGATATAATTCTTTAATTATAATAATATAAATAATTTTGTCAATTCTTTAATTATAATAATATAAACAAATTTGTCGGTCCAACTAGAAAAAAATTTGGAAATTTCCACTAACTTTAGAATGAAAAGGCACCAAAAATGAAGTTTGGGTATTCCATAAGACTAGATTAATCCCAAGGGGAGTGTAGGATTCACTTTTTCACTCCTTTGTAATCATTTTGGGAGCTCACTACTTCTAGTTGCATTGAGAAACACATTCTACAGCTCATTATTAGGTTGATGTGTGATTTCGTGTCTAAATTCAATATGGAGATGACACACGTCACTGTTAAATAAAATAAAAAAAATTATGTAAATGAAAAGTGTTTATGTCGGCTCTAACCGTTCTCTCTAAAAAGGGTTAAGGAGGAAGGGTTTGCACCTCGAGATATTTGATCCCTCTCAGCACTTCGTAGAACCAAAGTTAAGATGGATCTATACTGGTGGATACTAGCATGCATTCAATCAACCATTAAAATTTCATCAAAATGAAGTACAAACAATGGGATTGGAACACAACACATTCATGAACCACTCACTAAAGCTCCATTAATCCTATCAATTACATACTTGATAGCTTCACTAGCAACATTAAAACATAGAAAAGGTAAAGTAGTGGCATTTGTAATGAGATATCCATTACTACTAAACATATAAGACATGAGTTATTAGGGCCCTAATCCTCATTCATTATTGTTATATTAGTTATAATTAGGTTGGTTGAGAGTGTAGTATCCATCATGCTCTGTTTATCTCATGTTTAGAAATAAAGGAGATTCATTTCAATATGAATCTCATCTTAAAATTTTGACATATCATAAAAGGATATAGACCCCTTGAAGAATTTTCTTGTTCATTCAATATATTTCATTCTCATGGTGTGGAATCACGTGTTTTCTATTATTATATTGTTTTTGGTATTTGGTACATAACATTTGGTATTAGAGTTAGGGATGATTTTAAGGATGTAAATTTATTTTAAAATGTAGAAACCTTGGCGAATCTTACTAATCTTTCATATGCCAACTATAAAATTCTTCGCGATAATTTTGTAAAACTATTCAAATTTCTAAGGATTTTATATAGTTTGTATAAAAATTTGGCGATTTTTAAGGTAAAATAATTTTATCCTATAGAATTTGGGCGAATCATTTTAAGAATAGTGAATCAGTTTTTGGGAAAAAACATGGAAAATTATCCCATGAGTGCAATTTATCCCCTAAAATAATTCTTGTTAGAGTGTATGATCGTTAGGTTTGGCTCCTTCAAATGAGTCATCTTACCTTTCTTTTTCTCACTCTTTTTGGATTATCTTCGAAGAGTGAAATTTGCAGACTTCATAGAAGACATTGTTATATACACTAGGTCAAAATTTCAAATATTGATCTTCTATATGTTCAATGGTACAAACTATGAAATTTAGGGTTTTTTACTAGTCTTAAGACTAGTCTCAATAAAGTGTTCTCAATAAAGATATTATATTTGAAGATAGCAATATCTAAATTGAGTAGCACTAGTTTCATTAAAAAGAAGACATGTTAGGGTGCTTTAGGTCCAAAATTCAGACTTGGAAGTGAAATATTAGTCACATGGAAGTATGTACAAGTTATATTTCCTCTTAAAATAGGGAAATGTTAACAAACCTTGGGGACACGAACATATTATTTGATTATATGGTTGTACTTGGGTTATGTGGAAGAGGTTCTCCTATTATTTAAGGATTTATTGTACAATTTTTTTTTATTATTTATTTGAAAGTTTTTATCAACATTCACATCTTTCGTAAATTATGTGTAATTTAAATTATGTCATCATAACTTTCTCTTTGAAGATCCAAATTAAATGGGATGAGTGCAATCCTAAAGACAACATCTCAGAGTACATATTGTAAAAACATCACCGATATAGGATTATAATTGGAATCTTTGAAGATCCAAATTAAATAGGATGAGTGCAATCCTAAAGACAACATCTCAGAGTACATATTGTAAAAACATCACCGATATAGGATTATAATTGGAAAAGTTGTAACATGTTGAAAGTCGACGAGTAGGATAGTCTCCAAATCATGGTTTGGAAAGGTATGTTAAGTTGAAACTTTCATAAAAAATTTTATTGGAGAACGTATTTGAGTTTATTCAAAAAGTATGATAAACATAAAATATAGGAAAATTGTAAGTAAATATTAATTATGGCCGACAAGGAAAGAGGTGGTGGAAAAAGTTATACACTAGTTAAACCTCTACATATTTTATCCTTCATCATGAAGAAAGTTTAGACATAGGAAACCAAGTATTCAATTTGCAAAATGAACTTAAGGACATGGATAATATGATGTTGAAAAATGTTGATTATACATGTTTTCAAGAAATCAACAATAAGGAAATCAAATAAAAAATGAAGCAATGGAAATATAGTATCAAGATTAATATGGAAGAAATAAATAAACCACTAGAATCAAATATTATGAACTACTATTAACTATAGAGTAGTGGTAAACTTGGTGATCGCACATCATAGTTATCTGTAGAATTTTTTTTTTTTTTGGAATAAATGTGAATATGGTTTCAATTAACTTTCACCACTCCTTTATGAGCGGCTATCTCTCTCACTAGTGCATCTAATCTCTTATTTACTACACCTATTGTGCTTCCACCACTCCATGAGATACTATCTCTCTTGCTAGTGTATCTCATCCCTTCTTTACTACACCTATTGTGCTATAAGATTTATGCCCTATAAGAGATAATTTGATCCAAGAAACTCATGAAACTACAAATGAGGCCTAATCTTAGGATGAATAACTCCACAGTAATAATCATATACCAAGAGTATTTAAATTTACTATTAGAGCTAATTGTGGATGGGTTACTGATGGTATGCAGTTTCCCAAGTTGAATTGAGAAATTTTAATGGAAAAGATTCCTTTACATTAGTGAATTGAATAGAGCACGCATTGAATTATATAGTATTATTTACAATAATTAAACGATTTCCTTAATAATTCGGTATCTTGGGGCATTGAAAGTATACAATGGTACTAATGGTTATTTAAAAGGAACCTAAATTCTCAAACATTGTATAAATTTTGAGGTCAAAAATGGGTCGAATGAGGAAAATAATAAAATAATAGTTAAAATAATAAAACAAGAGTGATGTATTTTCAAAGGGAAAGAGAGAAAACTATAATTTTAGTGTATTTTTTATGTATCCAACATGTTTACTCAAATTTCAAGTGTAGTCACTCATTTTCACATCCAACGTGTACCTACTCTCCCTACTTTTGATACATCCATGGTGAGATACGCTAGAAGTACATGGAAAAAACACATTTTTTTCAAGGAACATGTTTTGTTTCATGAAAAATACATGAAAAAACATGTTTCTAAGTACCCACTCTCCATAATTTTGATACACCCATGGTGAGATAAACTATAAGTAAATGAATAAAAACATGTTTCTTGAAATAAACATGTTTTTTTTCATCTACTTCCAACGTATTTCACCGTGGGTCTATCAAAAGTATGGAAAATGGGTACTCATAAATATGTTTTTTAATGTATTTATAGTGTATCTCACTATGGGTGTATGAAAAGTAAGCAGAGTGGGTACTTGTTTGTTGAAAAAATTAATTATGCATCCAATGAGTTCCTACACTTGAAATTTGGGTAAACCTATAAGGAGAAAAGTTGAATGTACAATTGAAAAAGGTAGTTTTTTTCTTTCCGTCCAAAACTTTTAACCCTTATTGTTGGCACAATCATCTTGAATCCTAATGTTGTTTTTAAGTTAATGTTGATATCACATTTTTTTAGGTCAATCTTAGACCTCAAAATTTATCAAATAATCGTTCTTAGATTTTTTTTACAATGGCCCTAGAAGCATAATATGGTACACTGTTTAGGAATATGAATAATTTAATCAATTGAAAAGTATCAAGAACTTAGGTTCCATAGAGGAATATAATTCAAAATTTTAGGTAGCAGCCTAAGGTTGGGTAATCTAAGAAACCAAAATTTGTTGGCACATTATATGGTTAGAATAAAACAAGGCCTTAAACATGAGATTTGACTTAAAAATCTAGAGAATGTTCATCAATTTATGTAATTTTCTCATCATATTCAAACCAAGAATATGGATACATGAAAGTAAACCACTAGAAGATATATAGGAAGAAGAAGTATATTCATTTCTCATAGGAAAACCATGCCTTAACCCACCTAAATATCACTAAACGAAATGGGAAAAAGGAGATAAAAAGGAGTACACTTTAGTTGTAATAAAAAATGGTCCACGAGGCATAATTGTCAAGAAAACAAAATTCACATTGAAAAAATTTAACGAGGATGAAATAGAGGTATTCCCACAAATGGGTGAAGAAGAAAATGTAAACCCAAAAGGGTAGAAAAAAGTGCACAATTTTTTCACAACATAGACCAAGTTACCACGTGTGAAATATTATTTCATGCATTGGCAGGTGTATGAATGCATAAAAATATAATCATCCTAGGATACATTGTTGGAACCTAAGGTTTTGTAGAATTTGTGTGCGTGCCACAAGTTACCACTGTGCGAGCACCTAAGAATATACATCGCGCAACGCCAAGTTTTAACATGTGCACTAGCCAAGGGGATATTATGCATGCCAACCCATTTTGTACTTCTTGAAAGGACTTAAAAAGACCCCATATAGGCTGGACCTAAGAATATCTTCTATAATATTTGTAAATTCTTTTGTAAAAACCTGACTAGTTATAGTTGAGGTTGTGGGTGAGCGACAAGTAAGTTATGTTTTCCACGCTCTGTGAAAGACATGAGGGGTTGCATGTGAATATGTAATGGGTTGTATTTTTGGTAAATATAAAAGTGAATGTGTATAGAGAGTTAAGGAGAGAAAGTTGAGCTACAACTCGAACTTCATTCTTGTATCTGTTTTGATATTCAAAGATAATATGTGTTAATGAAAGAAATAGGTCAACGCATAACACATATTTGTTCACATTACCATTGTTGTTTCTTGAGAAGGATTCGGCCTATGTTGTATGAGAATGTATTTACCAACCTTTGAGGTTAATGAATGAAAGCTTAAGCACATTTAGCTTTATATGTTAATTATTTGTGGTTTGAATTTATGACTATTTACATTATGACACACATCAATCTTATGGTTGTTCTCTCAATGAATCAATGTTTAGTTAATGGAGATTTTCTATATGTGTTATTCCTTCACATATGACTTGTAAGAATCATGGTATTTGTGATTCTCATGGCATCTAAAGCGACACCTTATTCAGTCTTTTAGGATTAAATATGTCAATGCCTATGGGGTTTTTGTTGGTAAATTTTATTGATCCATGGGTCTAATAGCCCCCACAAGAGTCAAAAAATGATTCCACTGCTAGGACAAGGTTTTGTACTAGATTTTGAAGGAAAACAATGAGGTGGAAATACTCTAGGGAGGATATATAGGACTTGATATCTAATAAGGAGGTTATAGTGGCAGCAACGAGAGTCTAGATATTTGCAGATCAACCTCGAGTTGTAGAAACAAAGGTACATCTATACTGATTGACGTGAAATTTTCTTTGATGATTTTCCTTGTTGATTGCATGAATGGATAAAAAGTAATACATAAATTAACTCTTCCTAGTGAGCCCAAGAATCATCGATGTTGGATCTCAATATGATCAATAAGATGAAATTTGTGGATAATAAGTGGTCCAAAGAAATCATTTTTTTATTCGATGGCGTTAAATAAGGGTATATAATTGAGTTTTTTATTTAGTGCAATGAACCTTTAGCACTGTTGAAAGGAAGTTTGTTTCCATCTCTAGAAGAAGATTGTTAGAAGATATACCTTTGTGAATGAATATGTGTTTTGTAGATAAAGGGATAATGTGTTGGAATACTAAGAGGGGGGGTGAATCAATATGAGCAATTATTATCATTTTTAATCACAATATGTAATAATTAACATCATAAACATTATATCATCAACATTTCATTAGAAATATAAATCAACAAAGAATAATAGACATCCACAAAAACATAGTACAAGAGAATTTACA
>JASDQU010318616.1:0-12224 GCA_032191745.1 Picea mariana
CAATGTTTTATAATGTTTTTCAATAAATATTTATTAATGAGAATTTTATATATAAATAAAATATTTTTTTATTTTTAAATATTCAAAATTCTATTTTTTGATTGGTCAAAAACTCTGAAGTGACTAATTTCCCCTGGTTGGAGGTGACAATTAACCACAAAACTAAAAAAATTGAATTATTTGTTTTTTAAAAAATCCACAAATAGCCACGTATTAATTAAAAGTACAAATAATGATTGATGTTACTGGTATTCTATGTGTAGTAAATGTAAGAATACACTTTGGATTTTGAGACTTTGTTTCATCTCCCAATGAGTTGATGAGTGCACTTTCTCCATCGTCCAGATGTACACACCTGATCACGTCAACCACAACGTTTAGCCTTGGGTTTTGTTTTGCATGCTTAAATAATTGAAATTCTCATACTTTGTTTTGCAAAATGTACAAACCCGATCACGTCAACCGCAATATTTAGTCTTGGGTTTTGTTTTGCATGCTTAAATAATGGATGATCTCTCATACATTAATAATTATATGTAATATCAACAGGCTATCTTGTCACTAATGCCAACCTACCCATTATTTATTACAATATGTTGAGGATAGCAAAGAATTTATGCGGAAGAGGGAAATGTTATTAATATTTCTTTGGGTGAGGTGAAGCTTTCAGAATAGTCTCTTCTTGAATATTTGGTAAGTTTATGCCTCTTTCATTGAAATTAGAGGCTTCCTCGAATTTCATTGAAAAGAGAGAGAGATTATAGCTACAATTGAAGGGAAAAGGGTATGTGGATTCCATAAACCTAGAATATTATGGAATCCACATACCCTTTTCCATAGAATATACTAACTAGATCCAAAAACCAAAGACATGAAATATGGTACTACACATATTATAATATATTATCAAGGAAAAACCAAGCTACATGAAATTTGGACATTTGAACATTTGAACAAAAATTTACAAGTTAAATGAGTACATCAATAAAAAATAACATACTAACCTTGCAAGTTCAAAATCCGAGCTATGTAGATCGAGAATTGGATTTGTTCAACCGGTGGATGACGTATAAAATAAATAGCTCAAACAAAAGCCAAGAACAGTGTCGCAACTATAGCAATTGTGTCGCAAAGTCTCTTAAAGTTATGCATATATAGATCAAATAGTCAACTAGCCATTAACACCGACCAATGAGATAGGCAAAATTTTCGTTGATATTGCCACGAAAGTTCGTGGATATTGCCATGAAAATCCAGACTAGGTTAAAATAAGATTTTCGTGGACATTGCGACGAACTTTCGTGGCAATATCGACCACATTCCTCTATCACATACAAGATTAGAGAAACACTATTGCATTATTTTTTACTTATAGTCTTTCTTGATTCATTTACATCATCTGCATTAGCACCAACAACTTCAATTGTTTTTATCATCTATCTGGGAAGACAAATTCTTGAAGGAATTCTTGTGGAAAACTCCCCATTAAAGGAATGAACTAGGGTTCCAAAACTTGTGGTTAATTCTGTTGTAGAAGTTTGACTACAAGTTTGTTTAGGTAAAGGGGTCAACCATTTACTGGATTTTTCTATGTAGTAGTGAGTTGATCCAGAGTTATGAAAAATATCCAAAGGACCACTATTGCACAATCTAGAAGAGGAATTTAATAGAGTGATACTTAAGGTATTGTCCTAAAAAAACATCTCTATTACAAATGATATTTTGTTTGACTAGATCAAATAGTCTATAGGCCTTTAACTCTTCAGAGTATCTCATCATAATATAAGGACAAATATTTGCAATCATCTTCTTTCTCTTATCATTTGGAATCTGAGACTAGTTTCATTTGATCCTTCTTTAGGAAAATTGAGTCAATGAACACCTATAAAGGAGGCTAAAATAAAGATCATATTGAAGGTTTGAAGGCCTAAGGTCATCCCCTCATAAACCTAGGTCCAAAATTTCTAGGGAAGAAACCATAGGGTTGATCCTCTCATAAACCCTAGGTGTCATCCCAATTCTTCTCTAACATCTAGCAAGAATATTGGATAGAAATAGGTTAAGCCATAAAGTTTATTCTCTTATAAACCCTAGGTTTTAACCTTAAAGACAAGGTTTGGAGGATTTCCTCTCACAATCCCTAATCTTGTCCTTGTATGTTTCAACAAAGTTAACCTAGATGCAACAAGGGAAGGGGATAAACACTCCTAATCCTTCCTTAGGGTTTCAAAATTATTAGAGGAAAACAAGGATAACATGAAACTATTACCTCTCTAATAGATATTTTCACAAAAATATACCATGAACAATACTTAAAATTGCAAAGAGTACTTAACAATCAAGTCACTATGCATGAGGAAACTCGAGTTTCATGAAGAATCCACCAAAATCACTTCAAAAGTGCACATAAGAGCTCCATAGAAAAATAAGAGAGAGATAGAGAAGACAATTAGTAGTGATGAATTACAAGTGTGAGTTATCATTTAGGGTTGAGGTAGTGATAACCTCTTTACATGAGGCAACCCTAGGCCTCAAAGTCCCTCAAAATACAAAAATTCCATGATACAAGTGAGATAGGTCTAGGCCCACCCCTCAAGTATCCTCAAACAATAGATAAACATGTTGATACAGCAAAATATGCCCTCTAAGGTCACACATGTGGGTGATGTCATGCTCTTAGAAGGTGGAAAAGTGCCTCCAAAGGTCACGTCTCTCCAAGAAAGGTGCAATGCATGGTGAAGTGTCATGTCTCCTCATCAAAGGTCATGGAAAGTGCCACAAATCATCAACCAAGGGTGCCCTAATGATGGGGTGGAACCACCATCATCATGATAATCATCTGTGTGAAATCATCCTCAAAATGTCTAAGGTGTAAGGCTCATTTTCCAAAGTGAAAAGAGGGCTCATCACCTCTCCAAGGGGTTCCCAATCACATCCAAGTGAAATTTCCTCAAACCAAGTGCTTTCATTTTGTGGGTACACTGTCCAAAAGTGTGGGATTACTGTCCATCTCTCAACCATGACCATATCTACTAAATGCAAGCTCATCTATCCATCATCCAAGGTGTAGGAGACGTGAGAGGATATGTCTGAATGTGCCAAGCCATCATGTGACCCAATGATCTGCATCACTCATGCCATGTCCTATATAAAATGCATAATGTCCTAGGTGAAAGCATGGGACGTCCTCCAAAGGTCCATGTTGGGTGCACCGAAGTCAGTCAAAGCCATAGAATCAAGTAACACCAACAATCAAAAGGTTCAAGAGTCCTTAGGAGCATATAAAATAGACCATCACTTACTATAGAAGACACATAATTAATTCACATTAGATATCCCCTTAAAACTTCACATTAGCTCAAGAATTTATGTAATTTGGCAAGTTTGGGTATGGGAGAACCATCAAAACACCCTATTAGGTGTGGTAGTACCTAGGTATAGGGATATTTCCCAAGAAACTCTTCAAGGTGTAGGTATAAGTGAAATGAAACAAATGGGTTTACTTCATGGACATGGTGTCATTAACATGCAAGGAAATGCATGGTCTCACTTCCATGAGTGCCTTTGTATAGGGTGTGCTAATTGGTGCTTGAGTTACCCTTTCCTTAATTCTTTTTGCATTCTAAACCCCTTGTTTGAATTTTTCTTCAATTTGCAAGTCCCCTTTACATGTTTCATGCATTTATTATTTCCTTTTCTTTTTTGGGGATGTAAGGTCCTTTTAGATTGATATGCATTCCATGCATTAGGACCAAGGGGTGATCACCATTAGAGGGGGTAGAGCTCAAGCTATATGATGTCTTTTTATTTGTCTTTATTATCCCGATTTTTCATTTTAATCATAGTTTCTCTTAACTTTATTTTATTTGGCCAGCTGCAATATACCTCTAGACCTTTATCCCCTTCATATCATAAGAAGATGAGGTACATGCCCTTTTGGTACACATGTAACAACCATTCTAAATATAAGTACACTACAATAGGCTCTAGGATGATAAAGTGTTAAGTATGGGGGAGAAACAATACACTACCCCTATCAAGGCCTCCCAATAGTACCCTTGTTCCCGAAGAGTGACAACACAGGACTAGGACACTAATGATGGCCACCAAGGTGAAACAAGGAAAACGACATAACTTATTAATCTTGTGATCCATTATCCAAATTCAATCCATGATCTTGACTCACATGCCAAATGTATTAAATATGACAATTTATATGAAACAAGGACTAATTTACCTCGTAATGTGTCGGACCACCCTCTTTCAATGAACCATGTTGATCGGATGTGATGAACTGAGATGATAAGGAGGGAGGCATATGAAGTGTTGGTGGGATGATTACTATGAGGATTATGGTAATCATCATCATCATCGGGATCATTATCTTCATTGCGGGCCATGAGACATGATCTCCTCTAGTTACCCCTAGGTGAGAGGGGGTAACATATGGCTCCAACATGGGGACATGTGCTCACCGTAGAGCACATGAGAACCTCAACATCTCTGGTAATCCAAGACTTGCAACCCATATCACTCTAAAATATCTAAAATACTGCTACATTCTAACATGAACACATCAGTACTACAAGGCAGGGGGATGCTATCCAACTTGGTTTATGAAATATAGAACCATGCGAGAAAGAAATTTTTTCATTTTCATCAATATATCATTTTTTAATAACATGTCTAAATTAACATGGATGTATAACAAATAAATAAATATCATAAAATAAATAAATGCAATAAAGCAAGCACACAACATGACCTACTCTAGCCTGCTCTAATGCTACATGGAAAATGTGAAGCTAGGTATAACCATAGAACCAATGAATCCTCCCTATCATTTCATCAAGGTAAAAAATTCTACCTCTTTGCTTGGTTATGAACCATAACAAAAATATATCAAGCACAAGATAATCATGAGCTAGGATATCCACTACAATGGAACCAAACATAAAATCAAACTTATGAGGGTGGGAGGGGGGAACAAAGTCATGCCAAGACATGTTCCTACAAGCTTTCTCTACCCATTTCTAAATAGGGTTGTGATAAGATGAAGGATCAAAATCCCGACTCAAAGAATTCAAATAATGACCACTTTGGCTTTCATCACTTCTTGAGGCTCGAGATGGAATCATAAGGAATCTGAAGGATAGCCTATGACCACTAAAGGAATTGGATGGAAAATGGGTCATTAAGATTTTTCTTAAGTTTCCAACTTTTATTTATATATGAAGAAATGTTTTTTCTCCATAGATAATTTGGGATCAGAAACATGATTCCCAGTTGTATCTTCACTGATATAGCAAGATTGGGAAAAAATGGCTAGAAACTATCACCACGAAATTCTTGTTCCGAGAAAATCATGGCTTCATGAGAATGTTCACTAGGATCTGAGCATAAAGGTGGTTGAAAATCTTCTTCATAGAATAAATCCAATTGATCAAAAGCATATGTATCACAACTTCTAGGATATGGCTGGAAGTCATCATGAGAATTCTATAATGGTTCACCCCTAGATGGTTGAAACAAATTTGTGAACATGTCATCTTAATATTTCCAAGCACTTTAATCAATAATGCACATAGATGAATGTTCTAAAGGTAACAATTCTACATTTTCTATTCTAGAATGACCATTGATATCGTAAATGGGATCTCCATCAAAGTGAAAGAAAAACATATCCCATCCACATCTTCCAATGTGTACAAAATCATCAATACAATCATCATCCTCTTCATTATATGAGAAATCTAATACATCCAAGGGTTCCTCCAAGAACTATTCAGTCTTCAAATCATGAAAAGATGCATCATAGGAATCAAAGACCTAGAAAAGAGTACCACTTACCATATTGTTGTCTTCATGTGAAGGAGGGATGATAGCCTAGGTGTCTTTATCTTCATCAAATGGAGGAGAAAATATCGATGTCTCATCTTCACAATGAAGAGTATTCTCAACAAGGTCTTCTTTGTGGATTCATTCTTGAACATGATGTGCTTCGTTAAAGTCTTCTTCTTGAACATATTCATAAGATAGATCTTTATCTTCTTCAAAGGATTGGTGACCTTCTTCATGAATCTCTTCTTCAAGATATTGTTCTTCACTAAATTATTCATCATCTTCAATAGGGTCAGAAAATAATTCTTCTTCTTGAAGAGCTATCGTAATATTATGAATAATATCTTCATACCTCTACATTCTCAAGGCCCAACACTTGATAAATTCCTCGATGAAATCTTTGAGAGAGCATATAATTTTTGGAGTGAGACAATGCATGACCCAATTATTTTGTCTTGGTTCTAGAGACATTAAAACCAATCTTATTAGCTCATCTTCATGTGTTACATTTATCTCTAAAGTGTATTTCAAAAAATTCACAACAAGTGTGATGGCTAAAGTTGGATCACCATCAAATTTTGGACAATTATCCACCCATTCCGGAGAATAGTAATTTGGATATCCAAGAATATATCTAATATCAAGGGAAGGATACCTTTCATGAAGTTCCCACGGTGAATTCCATCACTTGAGAGTATGCAATCTTACAAAAATGAGAATAGGATGACACCTCAAAACATACTAGTGGACTCACCATATGAACTTGCTAAACAATGCTCATCAAAATGTATATATAGATGAAGGGATTATTCCCTCAACGGAGTCGCTAGGTAAGTTGTTGAAATAAATCTTTGGAGTGAGCTTGCCAATAAATTGTCGTAGGAAGAATGACAAAATTCTCCCCGACAAGGACACCAAATTTTTATCACCAAATATAACACTTGTGGAAAGCCTTCACAAGGTGCCAAACTTGCGCAAAAATTGAAAGTAATTACCCATGACACCTAAGAAAGTACTTCCATCATTTTAATGATGGAAAGAGATCCAACACAAGTGAGACTTCCTTTGTGACCTCAAGGTATCCTATATCAAACTAAGGGTAAGTCTATGACCCCCTATATTGGTCACTTGATGAGATAAGCTAGGTCAATGGAAAAAGTAAGAACAGGACAAGATAATTGATAAATTGATCAATTATGTGTGAAGTATTCAATGTTTCCCAACAATTATCAAGTCTTATAAATGTAAAAATAATCCCCAAAACACCAACTATCAAGTGAATATAGATGTTGTAATGAAATTGCAACAATAGACAATGTTATATCAACAAAGTATATTTAGAAACAACAACAAGAAATCAACTCCTAAAATTATCAAATAAATTCTCAAAATATGACCCTATATGACTAGAATAATATCCAAGTGTCAAACAATGATTTCAACCTTATTTAACCATGATTATACATAAGTTATCAACAATTTAACCAAGCCCTAATGAATGTTATCAACTTTTATAATAGAAACAATTAAACTTGCTTTAATCTAACAATACAACCATGGAAATTATGCCCAATATCAAGTAGAATGTTGGCAAGATGTTAGACAATGATCATATGCTTGAGTTATTGTTAGAACTAGTTGATTAGAYGMACATTGGTCAAGCCCTAATGGTTGTAGCAATCATTCATAACAACAACACATAAATGACTTATTGTGCTAAGCATTGAGTTAGACTGAGCATGAGGATGAGGTTAAACACTAAATGATCAAGTTGCCTTGAGAGAGAGTGTGTTTAAGATAAGCTATGGTTTTAATCATCACTTACAAACATAGAGGCTAGTGTCATTTTATCCTTCTTTGGAGAAATGGAATCATTGCGACACCTATAAAGGAGGCTAAAAGCAAGAGTAGATTGAATTTTTGAAGAAATAGGGATATACCCTCATAAACCTAGGTCCAAAACCTCTAGGGAAGAAACCCCAGGGTTTATCCTAGATTGAATTTTTGAAGAAATAGGGATATACCCTCATAAACCTAGGTCCAAAACCTCTAGGGAAGAAACCCCAGGGTTTATCCTATAATAAACCCTAGGTGTCGTCCCACTTCTTCTCTAGCGTCTAGCAAGGCTATTGGATGGAAATAGGTTAAACCATAAAGTTTATAGTCTTATAAATCCTAGTTTTTAACCACAAAGACAAGGTTATGGGGATGTACTCTCGCAATCCCTAATATTTTCCTTGTATGCTTCAACAAAGTTAAGGTAGATAAAGCAAGGGAAGGGGATAACCACTCTAACCATTTCTTAGGGTTTCAAAAAATTTCAAAGAAAAAAATGATAACATGCAACTATTACCTCTCTAATAGATCATTTCACCAAAATATACCAATAACAATACTTAAACTTGGAAATAGTACTTACTAGTCAAGTCACTATGCATGAGGAAACCCTAGTTTCATGAAGAATCTACCAAGAAAAAGCATCCACCAAAATCACTCCAAAAGTGCGCACAAGAGCTCCATAGCGAAATAAGAGAAAGAGAATAAAAGTAGTAGTGATGAATCACAAGTGTAAGTTATCATTTAGGGTTAAGGTAGAACTAACCTCTTTATATGAGGAAACCCTAGCCCTCAAAGCCCCTCAAAATACAAAAAGTCCATGATACAAGTGAGATAGGTCTAGGTTGACCACTCAAGTAGCCTCAAACAATAGATAAACATGCTAATACACAAAAATATTCCCTCTAAGGCCACATGTGTGGGTGACTTCATGCTCCTATAAGGTGGAAATGTGCCTCCAAAGGCCACGTCTCTCCAAGAAAGGTGTAATGCATGGTGAAGTGTCATGTCTCCTCATCAAAGGTCATGTCAAGTGCCCCAAATCATCAACCAAGGATGCCCTAACGATGGGGTTGGCCCCACCATCATCATGATAATCATATGTGTGACGTCTTTCTCACAATTTCCAAGGTGTAAAGATCATCGTCCAAGGTGAAAAGAGGGATCATCACCTCTCCAAGGGGTTCCCAATCATCTCCAAGTGCAACGTCCTCAAACCAAGTGGTATAATCTTGTGGGTACACTTCGAAAAATGTGGGCTTCTTTCCCATATGTCAACCAACATGACCATATATGCTAAATGAGAGATCATATGCCCATTTTATAGGGTCCAATAGATGTGAGAGGATATTCCTGAATGTGCCAAGTTACGATGTGACTCAACGCTCTGCATCACACATGCCATGTCCTATATACAATTCACAACATCCTAGGTGAAAGCATGGGATGTCCTCCAAAGGACCATGTCAGGTGCACCCAAGTCAGTCAAATCCGTAGAATCAAGTAATACCAACAATCACAAGATTCAAGGGTCCTTGGGAGCACATAAAGTAGGCCATCACTTAATACATAAACCAAATAAGTAATTCACATTAGATATCCCCTTTAAACTTCACATTAGCTCAAAAATTTATGCAATCTGGAAATTTTAGGTATGGGAGGACCATCAAAATACCCTATTAGGTTTTCCAGTACCGAGGGAGAGGGATATTTTCTGAGAAATCCTTCAAGGTGTAGGTATAAGTGAAATGAAATGAAAGGGGTTACTTCATGGACATGGTGTCATTAACATGCAAGGAAATGTATGGTCTCACTTCCATGAATTCCTTTGTAGAGGGTGTGCTTGGTACTTGAGTTACCCTTTCCTCGATGCTTTTTTCATTCCAAACCCATTATTTTCCTTTTTCTTCAATTTGCAAGTCCCCTTTATAGGTTTCAATAATTTATTATTATTATTTTTTCTTTGGGATGTAAGGTCCTTTTAGATCGATATGCATTCCATGCATTAGGAGCAATGGGTGATGACCATTAGAGGGGGTAAAGCTCATGCTATGTGATGGATTTTGATTTGTCTTTTGTAGGTTTTAACCTTGTACAATATTTACTGCAAACAAATTTTCAATAAAAGAACATAAAAATATACAATGGCAAATACAAACTTTACACAGAGATTTTCCCCCTGGAAACCCAAACCAGGAAACCAACATATTCTATATTCATTCATAGTGTTACATTGTTTACAATATAATATACATATAGGAGCCAATGAAATCCAAAACCCTAACCCAATGACCTGGATTAGTCAACAATCCTAATCCCTTAACTGGAAATAGAAAACCATTGGCAAAAACCATGTGCTGAAAAACCGCCCAAAAATGCGACACATTTCCTGAGGCAAAAAAACATTTCTCGGGAGTGCTGCCCCCGAACCCCTGTGCGAGGGGATTTCTCCCCCTTTCACACCCCCTCAAACCCCCCTGCGCGCCCAATGTAACACAGACACTACTACTCGTGCAAAGAATATAACACATACCCAACATCTTTATTATCCCACCATTTCATTTTAATCATAGTCTCTCTTAACTTTTATCTGGCTAGCTGCAATTAACCTTTGGGCTTTAGCCCCTTCTTCTCATAGGAAGATGAGGTACATTCCCTTTTGGGATACATGCAACAACCATTTTGGATATAAGTACACCACGACAGGCTTTAGTATGATAAGGTGTTAAGTATAGGGGGAAATGGTACGCTACCCCTATCAAGATCTCCTAGTAGTACCCTTGTTCCCCAATTGTGACAACACAAAAATATGACACTAATGATGGCCACCAAGGTGAAATAAAAAAAAAAAACACATAACTTCTTGAGCTTATGATCCATTATCCAACTTCAACCCATGATCCTCACTCACATGCCAAATGTATTAAATATGGCACTTTATATGAAACAAGGACTAGTGTACCTCATAATGTGTCAGATCACCCTCTTCCCATGAACCATGATGATTGAGTGTGATGAGATATGTTTATGGGGAGGGAGGCATTTTAAGGGATGGTGGATTGTTTCCTGTGACGATATTGGTCATCATCATCATCAGGATCATTGTCTTCATTGTGGGCCATGAGACATGCTCTCCTCTAGTTACCCCTAGGTTAGAGGGGGTAACAGGTCTTATCAAAGAGAGTCTTCAAATTTTTCTAGACTTCATTTGGATAGTGGATCCCATTCATATGAAAGTAAATCTCCCTGGAGATGTAGGTCATTATGGCTCGTACAACCTTTTTTATCTTCTTGTCGATGACAAACTTGTTAAGAAATATAACACAAGCAACACACGAGAACTCGATGGAGAAGGATTTAAACACATGTATTCATATCATGATATCAATTTATACTACATATATTTGACCACCTCTAGATCTAGATCTCATTGACAATTGAGCAATAAATAATTACAACTTCGCATCAGCAAATAAGGATGACAATCATAAGAAAGCAATCTCGAAATTTGTGATTGTCTAGGGACTCATAGTCTAATAGGGGTTAATGATGATAATATGATAATTGGATGGGTCATTTTGGTTTCCATATTTTAAAATGAACAATTGAATGTTCAATTCATTTTTTAGGGAATCCTTACTTGAAAGTTGGAGTTAAAAGATGCTTAATAGGAAGCACGAGGATCAAACTCCTGAACATTAATATCTCAACTTGGTAACCTTCATTTTCTTTAGATTTTCCATATACAAGACACTAAATGCCTGATTTTGTACCCTTAGTTTAGAAAACCCTGGTGCAAAGATGAATGGTATGAATGTCTTCAAGGACTTATGGGGAAACATAAACCTTTTTAAGGTAGGATTTCCAATTATTTATGTTGATATTACCTAATTCTTTAGGATTTATAGAGATAATGTTAGCAATGTTAAGTTCTCTTTTACCTAATTCTAGAAGTCACTCTTGATTTTTGGTTAGATATTGACATTTTTATTATTATTAAGGAATTATAATATTTAATCTTGTTTGCTCTATTACACTCATTAGAGATGGTTCAAATGCCTCTTCTTGCAATTTTACATTCTAATTCATATGAAGGGTTTGAAATATGTTGCTTTCCTCTTATATGTAATTTCCAAAATTTCTTTTCTCAAAACATAGAGAGATTTGAAGCAATTTTTTCATATAAATTCTCAATATTTGTTATTTTTCATATCATAATTGAAGAAATCCTATAAATCCTTGAGAAATTGGGAAGTTTTTAAATAGAACTTGATTACCCCTATTATGCATAGTGCATAGTGGACTCATCAATAACCAATGATATCTATATTTAAAGTTGCCATGGTAGGGCAAGGATTAAAGTCYCGCTCATTATCCTCATATYCTCATTTATTTCAACACTATCAATTTTACTCAACAAAGTATTAGAGGATATGACATAATCAATAACACTTCTACCTCTTCCATGAATGCATGTCATGAGACTATAATTAGATCAATGATCAAACCTATTACAAATAATCAAGCCATGGAAAAAAATCATCTAA